>JAIUZE010011421.1:0-11731 GCA_022085475.1 Heliosperma pusillum | reverse complement strand
TCAACAAACAACAATCATCATCAACAACACAATTCCTATGATTACTAACTTATTCTAAATACGATTTCTAACATAGAAAACACATTAAAACACGTAAATGATATCGAGTAACCCTTCACCGTTAACTTTTCGCGTCTTTAATCGATTTCTAAGTCTTCCTCCACTAGATAGTAATATTTGTCGGGGTCTAGAAAGTCTCCACCTACAATTAGATAATAAAAGATGAATATAATTCACCTTTGAGAAAGACGGATAAATTGAAAAGTGAGAAAGACGGTAATTTTATTACCAATACGGATAGAGGACGATGAGAGGGAAGGAATAAGACGAACTTGAGTGAATTTGAGCGAGAAATGAAGGCGTAGCGATGATCTTAAGATCGATCAAATATGGAGTTTAAGCTTTGGGTGGTTACTTAGTGAGGAAGAAGAGAAGTTGAATGAGGGTGAGTTAGGGTTTAAGGGAGTATATGAAGGAGTAAGTGGAAAACATGAGAAAAAGGCCAAAAACGTCTTAAGACGTAACTTACTCGAAATCTCGCGTAAAGTCCAAATACGAACTCGGAAATTCTAAATTAGACACGGAAAATTTAATTCTAAACTAAAACTAAATTTCGCTGAAAAGTATCCGTATAATATTTTTACTATATAAAAATAGGGTACATTTGCGAGTGTTACAACATGCGATTAACATTTCGCATCCAAGACTCGGTCAATCATAGACGCCGAGTACCCCAAATTCGGTCAACCTTCACGAAAGAGGCGGAAAAGAGCACATGCCTCATAACAAGCGGTACGCTACATGCAAATGACACCACCTCGCAAGTATACAACATTTGACGGCCGGGTCGATCAACGCAAAGCGTTCGCCTCCCAACAACGTCGTCATATGCCCACTAACACATGCAATTAAGCAGTAAGGATACAATCCCCGTTCCAACATTCCAGCCTTACGAACGTGGAGGTAGCCAAGGAAATGAGAGCACAAAGCACATAGGAAATTAGTGCTCAAACCGTAACATTTGTAAAACCGACTCAAAGTGGGACATATCAAAAACCGTCACAAAACATGCGATAGAAGCGAAGGGATAATCATATATTCGAAACATTAAT
Source organism: Heliosperma pusillum (assembly GCA_022085475.1). Lineage (NCBI taxonomy): Eukaryota > Viridiplantae > Streptophyta > Magnoliopsida > Caryophyllales > Caryophyllaceae > Heliosperma > Heliosperma pusillum. The sequence continues at coordinate 10,619 of JAIUZE010011421.1, read as the reverse complement.
ATTCAAAGTCAAACCCGAAAGTCAACAAAACTCAAAGTCAAACCCAAGACCCGAGACCCAAACCTGACAATTGGAGTGGGCTACAAACAAATCATCAATGCAAGAAGAACAAGTCCAAAGGGTCAAGGAAAGTCAAGGCGGGACTAGAATTCAAAGGGTCGATTTTGGGAAAAACTGGCAGCATGAAACGCTGCCAGCGCCAGGGAACGCTGCCAGCGTCCTGTCTCAGGCACGCGATCCTTTATACACGAAAATCCCAATTTTCACTAAGGTTCAACATACAACATTCATCATTTATCATCACAAACCATCAATTCTCATATCAATTATCAACTAACAACAACCATCATAAACAACACAATTCCTATGATTACTAACTTATTCTAAATACGATTTCTAACATAGAAAACACATTAAAGCACGTAAATGATATCGAGTAACCCTTCACCGTTACCTTTTCGCGTCTTCAATCCGCGTCGATGTCCTCTTCTATCAAGAAGTAGTCTTTGTCGGGGTCTTTGAGGTCACCACCTACAATTAGATAATAAAAGATGAATATAATTCACCTTTGAGAAAGACGGATAAATTGAAAAGCGAGAAAGACGGTAATTTTATTACCAATACGGATAGAGGGCGATGAAAGGGAAAGAATAAGACGAACTTTAGTGAATTTGAGCGAGAAACGAAGGAGTAGAATCGATATTAAATTGAGCAAATATGGAGGTTAGGGTTTTTGGTGTTTACTTGGTGTGGAAGAAGGAGATTGAATGTGAGGGAGTTAGGGTTGTGAGGGAGTATATGAAGGAGTAAGTGGAAAAAGTCATGGAAAAGTCCATAACGTCTTAAGACGTAACTTACTCGAAATCTCGCGTAAAGTTCAAATACGAACTCGAAAATTCTAAATTAGACACGGGAAATTTAATTCTAAACTAAAACTAAATTTCGCTGAAAAGTATCCGTAAAATATTTTTACTATATAAATAGGGTACATTTGCGGGTGTTACAATCACCCCACCTTTTAAGAAGTTTCGCCCTCGAAACTTGAGCGAAAGAAAGATACCTTAATCGAATAAGCTTGGATATTTACTACGCATAGAAGCTTCCGTTTCCCACGTCTCTTCTTCAACATTGGCACATCTCCACAAGATTTTCACTAAAGGAAATACCTTACTTCTCAACTTCTTATCCTTGCGATCTAGGATGCGGATCGGCTTCTCTTCAAAGGACAAATTCGGTTCAAGCTCGGGCATTTCCATTTGAAACACATGGCTTGGATCACTAACGTACTTTCTCAATTGAGAAACATGGAATACATCATGAACCTTAGCAAAATTCGGTGGCAAGTCCAACTTATAAGCAACGGCACCAATCCTTTTCACAATATCAAAGGGTTCAATGTATTTCGGGCTCAATTTACCCTTAACACCAAACCTTTTAATACCCTTCATCGGAGATACCTTCAAGAACACCTTATCTCTAACATCAAATTCTAACGGTCTTCTTCGGACATCGGCATAATATTTTTGTCGGTCTTGAGCGGCTTTCATTCTATCACGAATGACCTTCACATGATCAATGGTTTCAACAAGAACATCGGGACCTAAGTCACGAACATCACTCAATTGATTCCAACAAATAGGACTTCGACATTTTCTTCCATAAAGAGCTTCATAAGGAGCCATCTTGATCGAGGCATGATAACTATTGTTCTCCATTAAGGGTAGACTCTTTTCCCAACTAGATTGGAAGTCGAGTGCACAAGCCCTAAGCAAGTCTTCTAAAGTCTGAATAGTCCTCTCGGTCTGACCATCGGTAGCGGCATGGAATGCGGTACTCATCAACAATTTACTACCCATGACTTCTTGTAAAGCCTTCCAAAATCTCGAACAAAATCTCGGATCTCGGTCGGATATAATCTCCTTGGGAACACCATGGTATCTAACAATCTCATCAACATAGGCTTTCGCTAGTTGATCTAAACTCCAAGTCTCTTTGATCGGGATGAATCTAGCACACTTGGTCAAACGATCAACAACAACCCAAACGACATCTTTACTTCCAACGGTCCTTGGCAAAGCCATAACAAAATCCATAGAAATAGATTCCCACTTCCATAGTGGAATATCCAAAGATTGTAGCAATCCATCGGGCCTCTTGTGTTCAATCTTCACTCGTTGGCAAGTAAGACATCTTCCAACATAAGACACAATATCACCCTTTAGATTCGGCCGCCAAAACTGTAGCTTCAAATCTTTATACATCTTATCACCTCCGGGGTGAATAGAATAAGGGGAAAGGTGAGCTTCATCAAGAACTCGCTTTCTCAAATCAAGAGCACTAGGCACAAACAAACGGCCATGGAATCGAAGAACAACTTTATCATCAAACTTGAAATCTTTAGCTTTTCCTTCTAGAAGTTTGGCTTGAATAGACTTATAGGTAAGATCATCAACTTGGTTTTCGCGGATCTCACGGAAGAAAACAGGTTCGGCAGTCATAGCACCAACATAATCAAATCTATGATCCACGAATTCCAACTTCAACTTTCGAAACTCAATACAAAGATCATCGGGTAATACTCGTATAGCATTCAATGCATGAGAATATTTTCTACTAAGAGCATCGGCAACAACATTTGCCTTCCCTTCATGGTATAACAACTCAAAATCATAATCATTCACCAATTCCAACCATCTTCTTTGTCTCATATTCAACTCTTTCTGAGTAAATATGTACTTCAAACTTTTGTGATCGGTGAATATACGACAATGAACACCAATAAGGTAGTGTCTCCACACTTTGAAAGCATGAATAACGGCGGCCAATTCCAAATCATGAGTAGGATAGTTCACTTCATGAACTCTCAACTGTCTCGGATCATTAGCCACCACTTTCCTACTTTGCATAAGTACACAACCCAAACCCATCTTGGAAGCATCACAATAGACATCGAAGTCTACTCCATCTTCAGGTAAAGTCAACACCGGAGCGGTAGTCAACCTCTTCTTTAACTCTTAAAAAGCGGCTTCACAAGCTTCATTCCATAGGAATTTGGTTTCCTTCTTCAACAATTGGGTCATTAGTCTAGCAAGCTTGGAGAAATCCTTGACAAATCTACGGTAATAACCAGCTAAACCAAGAAAACTTCGAACTTCTCTTACATCGGTCGGACTCTTCCAATCCACCACAGCTTCAATCTTAGAAGGATCCACCATTACACCTTCTTTAGAAATTACATGCCCAAGAAAGGACACCTTAGGTAACCAAAATTCGCACTTGGAGAATTTGGCAAACCACTTTTGACGACGAAGAACACTCAAAATAGTCCTTAGATGAATAGCATGCTCTTCTTCGGTCTTAGAGAAAATAAGGATGTCGTCAATGAACACCACCACACACTTGTCAAGGTACTCACTAAAAGTGCGGTTCATTTGGTCCATAAAAATAGCGGGAGCATTTGTCAATCCAAATGGCATCACCTTGAACTCAAAGTGACCATACCTTGTACTAAAAGCGGTCTTCGGAATATCGGCATCACGAACGGGAATTTGGTGATAACCGGTTCTCAAATAGATCTTGGAAAAAGTAGAAGCACCTTTTAGTTGATCAAACAAATCTTCAATCCTCGGCAAAGGATATCTATTCTTGATTGTAATTCGGTTCAGCTCACGGTAATCAATACAAAGTCTCATAGAAACATCTTTCTTCTTCACAAAAAGAACGGGAGCACCCCAAGGCGAGGCACTTGGTCGAATGAAACCCTTCTCGATCATATCATCAAGCTGCTTCCTTAACTCTTTCAACTCGATTGGAGCCATACGGTAAAAAGCTTTGGCTATAGGTCCGGAACCAGGTACAAGATCAATAGAAAACTCAACATCACGCTCGGGAGGAATCCCGGGCAAGTCTTCAGGGAATACATCAACGAATTCACGAACTATAGGCACATCTTCAATATTTGGCAAAGAGGTAGTTGTAGAAGTCTCAATACACAAGTATGCTTGGTGACCCTTTCTTACCATACTTACCAATTTCATTGCGGAAATCAAAGACACACCTTTTCGGGGATGAGATCCCTTATAGGTTATTCTAAATCCTAAAGGACTCTTTAAATAAATTTTTTGATCTCGACACTCGAACCTAGCATGATACAATGCTAACCAATCAATACCTAGAATTACATCGAACTCTCCTAGAGGAAACTTAAGGAGATTTGCGGGAAAGATAGCACCCGAAATAGAGATTGGAACATTTGGATAAAGAGTAGAACAAGAGATAATATCTCCGGATGGTAAGGATATGGGAGTATCCTCACTAGATGTAGGCTTGATAGATAATTTATTAGCATAAGTCGAAGACACAAAGGACATAGAAGCACCGGTATAAAAAAGAATAAGACACGGTTGCTCTAAAATCGAGAACATACCCATAATTATCTCCGGATGAGCATCGGCTTCGGCTCGGCTCAGAACTAAGATAGAACCCTTAGGTTTGGTGATGGTTCGGTTTGTCGTCAAAACAAGCATCAAAAATAACCCAATAAAAGTAGTATAAAGGGGTCGAAATCCACGAGGATGGGGGAGGTCAACTACTAGTTCGATTGAATCCTATTCTAGCCTAAAATATGACGGATTGGAAAGTTAACTAAAAACTAGGAAAAACAAGCAATTGCTAAGTAATAAGGATGAAAACAATTAGGGGAAAGGCTAGGGTAAAGGGTTCACCTTAGGGGGAATAATGGGTTAGTCGGGTAACTAGCAAGGGGGGTAAATAATTTGAGTAAAATCGATTGCTAATGTCTCAACAATCGATAATCATCAACAAGCTATCGCATTTGTCTCAAATCACCCATATAAACACTTAGTCTAATCGTCTCTACCACCGTCGCTTAAGAGAAGATCAAACCATGCTTGATAAAATGGTAACTTTCGTTCACACATTTCATCAAACACTGGGTGTTCATATGGGCAATACCCAAATCATTTACCACAAACTTGCTAATTAACCAACCTAATACCCCACATGATCCACCCTTAGGCTCCCCTAAACCCTAGAGGATAATCTACTCACACATGGTAAAGGAAATCAAAACACTAAAGGGAAAGGGGAGTTCAATCAACATCATGCTATGAGAAGAATAAAGATAATAATCAAAAGATGAACTATAAACTAGAAATGGAAATTAATTGCATAAACAATAAAAAAGGTGAGAAATTTAATACCAAACAAGACTTATATTGATGAATATGGGGGAATGTCTTCACCCAAGTCTTCAATACAAACCTCAAAAAATGAAATGTAAGACTAGATTCCACAACTTGAAATGATAAACTAAACTAGATTAGGGAAATATTAGGAGAGTAATTAGGGATTAATTTGGGTTACAAATTTCTAGGGTTTCGTGCTAAGGAGAATGTTAAAAAAACTGCTTACAAAATAATAAGGGGGGGTATATATAGGTCTCTCGAAATTAAGGAAGAAATTAGAAGAAGAGGGCGAATTTTGCGATGTTGTGTTCCCGGCCGGTCGACCGGCCGCCGGGCCTCTGACCGGCCTGGGCCACAACAGTGTCTTCAGAAACTCGCCTTCAAAATGCTTCAAAATCTTCTAAGTATGGGAAAATGGAGGGCTGGGCCGGTCGACCGGCCGCCGGTCCCCCACCGGCCTGGAGCACCAAAACCCTCTCATGTGGCTTCTGATGTAGGCGCAGGCCGGGCAGTCGACCGGCCGCCGGTAGGCCGGCCGGCGCTACCTGGGGCCTTTTCTTCACTTTTCAACTTCTTTCATTTGTGGGGTGGTGGTCTGGGCCGGTTGACCGGCCGCCGGTCTGGGGACCGGCCTGGGCCACCTGATGACATATTTCTTCATTTTTCAACTCATCTTCGAATCCCGACTCATGCAATGTCTTTATGCACCGATTTCCTCAATTCCGCCTTAATTCCTGCAAATTGAGATCAATATTCATAGCGCGGGAAATCGGGAAATAAAATGCAATTAAAGACACGCAAATCCGTGTAAACGGACCAAAATGGGGACGAAAATGAGGTAAAAATGTGACTAAATGAATGCTTATCAAAATTTCCCACACTTAAGACTTACTCGTCCCCGAGTAAGTAAACAAAATTCGAGACCCATAAGTACCCTTATTCAATACTACACTAATACTAAGGCTACAACCTAAACTATTAATAATATCCGACGGTAGGCAATTAACGGGCCTCCTCCGTCCCTTCAACTCACAACGAGATACTCATGAGGTAGAGTACCTCCTTGCAAGGCAAGTAGGGGCTTGCTCAAAATCTCGACGCATCCAAATGAAAAACACGTAAGAACACGACAAAGATGCATCTAACAAAAGAAAAATCACATGCCTCATCCATGTGACGGAAATATCTAAAAGGAAAACTGTTTAAATAATGCATGATCCTTATAAACCACTAATATCATAAAGCATGGAAAAATATTCGCCTCCTAGCGGTGCAAGTCTAACGAAAATTTCGAACCCCGTCTACTATTTGCTTGGCCAAAAGCGATGAAATGGAAGATGGAAATGAAATCATCGTGACGTTATTAAGCACAATAGCATATGGAATTCACGTTTCTCAAATAAATGAGACACAAGGGTCGTCCCGTCTCACTATGCAACTTCAAAGGTGAATGATTCAAGAAGGATAAAAGGAAATTGAGATTTGAGTCTTATTGCTTGGAAAATTTTTCATTTCACACTTTGCTGTCTTTTTCTTTTTCTTTCTTTTTGATTTGCATTTTGGTTTGCAATTTTTGGCATGAAAGCACACGGTTCCCGTCAAGGACATGCGGTCGGAACCAACAATAGGGGTATCCCCACCGTAGTGGCATCGAAAGGGGGCCTAGATATGGGCCCACTAGAATCCCTAGAAGTTCCGTTTTGCACTTCCTCGACGAAAACAAGAAAAGATGATAATTGACTCAATATTTTCAGCTTGTTTGATTTGTTTCCTTTTTTTTTTTTTTGATCAAAAGTGGAAGAACAATGAATCATGGTTGGTTGCATAGCAAGAACGGTCACCTAAGAATCCTTTCTACCATCGAAATAATCACATCAATCGAGGGTGTCGAGGTGGAATAAGCGCAAACTCGTGACTCGGCATTAGTAGACGGGTTAAAACTCACTAGAAATGCACAACCCAGGGCGTCTAAAATTCCACGATTAAGATGAACACTTTATGAATAAAAAAGTAGCAAAAAGGGACTATGCACATTCAACAATTTTCCCAAAAAGACAATTATTAAAACATTTTTCTAAATGCAACGATATGCCATGATGCAATCTAGCATATATACAACTTAAATGCACATGCTCTAACCGACTATATGACACATAAGCTAATGCTATCTCCTAACAGCACACAAGTGGCACACACGCCAATCAACAAAATTCACACCATCGTCCTCAACACATCCCGTCCTCAAGTAAGAAGGAAAGGAGATAAGGGAGAAGAGAAATAGGAAAGATCTCACCAAAGCGTCTTCATTTTCCCTTTTTCGTGCCTCATATGATGTGGGGCGCAACTATGGATGGAGATAAAAAGAAACACACGGCAATATATACAAAATAAACTATATACAAACTAATCTAAACATATATTTTTTTGGAAAATTTTCAAATTTTTCGATTTTTAGGCATTTTTCAACTTTTTTCAAAAATCAACGATATATACAAAAGAAATAAAATCCTCCCCACACGTAAGTCTTACTCGTCCCCGAGTAAGTGACTCAAATATGGAAGGAGAGAAAAAAGAAAAGGAAAAACAAAACAATCTTTTTGGGTTTTTCAATTTTTGGGAATTCCCTCCCCACACTTGGTATTTACATGGTGTGAGGGGTGAATTCAAAACAAATAACATGTCTTTGGGTTTTTAAATATTTTGAAAAATAAAAACTTGTTTTTGGGGTTTTTAAATATTTTGAAAAATAAAAACTTGTTTTTGGGGTTTTTGAATATTTTGAAAAATAAAAACTTGTTTTTGGGGTTTTTGATTTTTGAAGAGAAATCACAATATGAACAATATATACAAGAGGGTTAGCTCTAAGTAAATGCATGGACTAAATAAAAGTCCTAAAACTAAATGCAAAATGATATAATACAATGTCATGATCTAAGTAAATGCAAACTACAGTATATGGATGCAAGGCTAACATGTGACGATATGTTACAAAATTAAATTCTAATGCAAGCCTAAATGGATGCAACTAAATGGATAACTAAGCTAAGATATAATACAACTATCTAAATGCATGCGAAAATATAAATATGATGAAGATTTGGATTAAAAGGGATCATACTCATGGGTTTCCGGCCTCAGGAGTATCCAGTGAAATCAGAAGATGTAGTATCAAATTGGCCATGACTGGCCTCTGCAAAAGACGCATCTACATCCCTGGCTCCCGAACCAGAGCCGCCACCCTCCACAATCTCGAACCGGGGACCCATCCTGTCAAACCACTCGGCATTTTGTGCCGCAGTCTCTGGGTCCACCTCCTCCTCATCAACTACCGGCTGAGCAAAAACCGGCGCAGAAGAATAATAGTCATGCTGAATATTGAAATCACCGAACACCCTAGAACCCTGGTCATACCCGCCCTCTGGCCACATGAAATAGGACGGATGTGGGCCAACTGGCTCCCTATACCCCTCCCTACACCAATTATCGTAAGAAGGGTATTGGCCAAGAGCCAAGTCATAATACATCTGGTCCATCCGCTGCGACAAAAGAGCTCTATCCCGAGCTTCCTCCTCTCGCCACTTAGCTGCCGCCTCTCTCTCCCTAGCCGCTGCCTCTCTCTCCGTAGCTGCTGCCTCGGAGGCTAAAGTCATGTCGGCCATGAACTGGATCAAGGAGGGATCCAAAGGTGGGTAACTGGGAGTGGTGGAAGTGGATGTGTCGGGTTGGGATGAATTGGGCCAAGGGCGCCACTGCTGCTGATGATAGAAGGGGCTCATATAAGGCAATGTGGTGGAAGTGGGGCCCCGCTCCTCTCTCCGATATGTAGTGACGGGGGCAGCAGGATCTCGCCTAAATGCGGTAACTGGAGCTAAAGGATCTTCCGGGGTTTCTTCAGGTGGTGGTGGAGGGTTCTCCTCCTCTAAGGGGAGAAGATAATGTGCGCTATCAGGAACCACTTTCATAGCCGCACTATTAGGGAGGGGAATAGAATTTACCCCTCGAATCCTCCAGTAAGTCTTCCCGTCCTCAACTCTCTTTATTACCCACTCAAGCTTCTTAAAAACGTAATCCTCCGTCAACAATGAGTATCCCCCTAAACACCTCAAATTACGCTCATCTAGAGCATCTCTACAAAGTACATGAGCAATCTTGGTAACAATTCCCCCTAAATGGATTCCGGTAGGGCTAAACGGGTCATTGGCAATTTTTTGGAAGTGGATAACGACATGATGACCGATGTTGATCCCAAATTTATGCGGCTGTTGGAACAAGTAAGCCGCCAAAATCGAAAGCTCATCGGCCCTAAAATTATGACACTCCTCTCTCCCAAACAACGTCCAACCCATAAACCTATGCCAAAACCTAATAGGGGCATTGTGGCAAGCATTTGCCGGCCTCTTAGTTCCCTTCGCAAATTCCATTCCCGAGATAGCAGTCCAAACATCATTCACATTAAAGTTTTCGGGGACTGTGTATGACTTATGAAATTTGACCCCTAAAACCTTACAAAATTTCTCAAGGGGAAGGTTAAAAGCAGTATTAAGAAGGCGAAAGGAAACAATTTTGACCATGCCCGTATTCCTATCCTTCTCATGGCTAAACGAACTCAAAAACTCCCAAGTAAGACGGGGGTAAGTACGGAAGTGCTGACCGTATAGTTCCCCCATCCCCAACCCTTTGAAAAGTTCAAGAGTGACCGTATCAAGGCCGAGGTTCCGCATAGTATTCCGACAAATAAAACGGGAGTGGGGAAGAGGTCTACGCTTTAAACATTGAAATTTACCTCTTGCGATTTCACTTACAAAGACGATATCCGGAAAATCGTTATCCGGACCCATTCCCACCGTCACTTGTTGGAGCCTAGCCTCCAACTCCGCCTCAAGTTGAGCTCTTGTCCTTTTCCTTGGTGGTTGTTGAGCCATGTTGATTTTCGGAATTTTCAATTGAAAGAGGGAAAAATTGGGTTTTTGAGGTGGGGGATGATTTTGGGTGAAGTAGTGGGTTAATTAGTGGGTTTGATGTTGGATTTGGTGAATATTGGGGTTGTTTTTGTGAGTTTTTGTGAGCTTTGTTGGAGTTTTTATGTGGGTTTGAAGAAAGAAAGAAGAAAGAAGGAAAGAAGAATGAAGAAGAATGAGAAAAAGAATAAGGGTCACGAGTGTTTTAGCTCTCGGGTAGGGTTCTGGGCCGGTCCAGGCACCGGCCGCCGGTCGACCGGCCTGGAACCCAGTACAAAAAAATTGATTTTTTGGATTTTGTGATTTTAGTGTGTTCAGGTGGTCTAGGCCGGTCGGCACCCCGGCTGCCGGTCGACCGGCCTAGAACTCGGCTCAAAATTTTCAGTTTTCAAAGTCTTAGTCACAAGGTGCTCTGGGCCGGTGTCAGACCGGCCGCCGGTCGACCGGCCTAGAA
>JAIUZE010011419.1:0-49601 GCA_022085475.1 Heliosperma pusillum | reverse complement strand
TTGCCTAAGGAACCAATTTCAATTATCATCCAATATTATCATAAATCATCAAAACTCATATGAAATCTCAACATATAACATATATCATCATCAACACACTTACCAAGCTCACTAACCATATTCTAAATACGGTTTCTAGCATAGATAACATATAAAACACGTAAATGATACCGAGTAACCCTTCACCGTTACCTTTACGCGTCTTTAAACGGTTACTAAGCTTTCCTAGTCTCCACCTACAAACAATTAGATAATAAAAGAGGAATATCATCCACCTTGAGAAAGACGGATAATTTCAAAAGCGAGAAAGACGGTAATTTTATTACCAATATGGATAGAGGAAGCTAAGAGGGGAAGAATAAGACGAACTTACGTGAATTCCGTCAAAGAACGAAGGAGATACGGTGATTCAAAGATCGGATCAAAGATGGAGGCAAGGGTTTGAGTTTTCTTAGTGATGAAGGAATTGTGTTGTGTTTGTGAATGAAATAGGTTAAGGAGGGAGTAGTGTGAGTTATGTAGGAGAAAAGTCAAAGACGGCTTAAAATTCAAGAAAAGTCAAAGACGACTTAAAATTCAAGAAAAGTCAAAGACGACTTAAAATTCAAGAAAAGTCAAAGACAACTTAAAATTCAAGAAAAGTCAAAGACGACTTAAAATTCAAGAAAAGTCAAACTCGACTCAAAAGTCAAGAAAAGTCAAACTCGACTCAAAAGTCAAGAAAAGTCAAACTCGACTAAAAAGTCAAGAAAAGTCAAACTCGCCTTAAGACGGGATTTTCATGGAATCTCACAGAAATTCCAAATACGAACTCGGAAATTCTAAATTCGACTCGGAACATAAAATTATAAATTAAAACTTAAATTTGCTGAAAAGATTTCGTAAAATATTTCTACTAGAAAAATAGGATACATTTCTGGGTGTTACAATCACCCCACCTTTTTAAAAAGTTTCGTCCTCGAAACTTGAAAGTAGAAAAGAAAAGTTATAAGGACCAATTCGTTTTCTCCAAATTGGTAGTCAAAACATTTTCAAGGAAATGTATTTCAAAAGCATGACATTTTCCAAAAAGGTATAGGAAAAGTTTTCGAAAGTAACTCTCTTTTTCTGTGGAACGAAATTGTTCTTGTCGTGCACACAAGAACACCAGCATTCCAAAGTAAAGACAAGATTAAAATTAAATCATACGTTGATAAGTGCAGAACCAATCATTAGACGTCTCCAATAACAAGTTCTAGCATCCAACCAAACGCAAAATCCAGTATAAGAGCAACCTAAATCCATTTTCGAAAAATGAAAGTAGAAATTTCATTTCTAAAACTCTTTTAAAAGGATAAATGTGAAATCCATCGTGAAAATTTGAAAATTTTCTAAATTCGTACACTCAAGACAACCAAACATTTCACACACATAAAAGTAATTTGAACATCAAACTCATAATCATGGTACTAAAAGATAAACACAACGAGTAAAAAGAACAAGAAGGCTTATCGAAATGACTAATAGCGGAAAGAAGGACAATGTCCAAAGAATAACAAATTGAATAAGCGTCAATTTGAAAGGCAAAGGGAGAAATGAACGACAAAGCAATTGCTCAAAAGGGGAAGAAAGCCTAAGAACCAAACACTCCACTCAAATACAAAAGTCATCATAGTCAATTTCTCGGGCATTTTCGCCAAACCCAAATTATAGCCACATCATTCTAAGGGCTTATCCAATTAACATCACAAACATCGTTAATAAGCTAGTCCTCAAAAGAATGTAACTCATCTCGGTCATACCTTAACCGCTTTCAATCATTAGATTCTACAAAATCCTTAACAATCATCAGGTCAAACTACGAACCCGAATATCTAGTATCCAACTAGCATTAACTAAGGTCTATCGACAAGGGAAAATCCACAATTAAATAATCCACATGAAAGATTCCTAAATGTATTCGAACATCCCTAGTCCAGTCAATTATTACACTCGAATCCACAAGCATAAATAATTATATCTAGAAAAGCATAATTACCACCAATCATAAGATGAATGGGCTCACCATTCCAATTCTTCGATTCAAAGTACTTCAAGGCTTAATATCCTAAACTTAAAGAAATTTCTCTTTTACAAACCATCAAAACCTCAAGAGAGATCAATTACAAATTCCAAGTCCTATATGGCCAAGGACATGGCGATGATACAACTATTCAAATCATCCAGCTCAACTATAACTCAAGATGCATCGATCTTCACTTATGAAAATATTCCTCAAAATATGGTGACCAGTCTTAATTACCAAAGCAAAGTCTCTTTTAGAATCCAACATTTACAGACATCTAATCCCCAAATGGTCTCCAAGGTAACTATTCCAATATCTCGAAACAACGAACTATTATCATGATCCACTCAATTCTCAAAATACCACTACAATACCAAACTCCAAATCTAAAACCACTACGAGAGGATATATTATCACTATTAGGATTCATCCTAGAGCTTAAGTCCTATTTCCCATGATCAAATACAACATGAAATTGACTCAATCCAAAGACATATATTCTAACTAAAGAATCCCAAAATAAATGACATTGATTCTCCAAGCCAAACAAACGAGACATACAATCCACTAGAGGAAAGATGAAGCAGTAACGAGATAGAAAACGATAAGGAATCTCAAAGAGAACACGGGAATAAATAAGGCACGAGATTACAAGAGAGGAGCGCTGAAAATAACGAGGTTAAGAAATAGACAAAGCAGATAGTAGAGTTATGAAGCTATCCGAGTAAAGTAAAAGATAAGAGAAAACAATTTCCTAGAAATCGGGCTTAGTAGGAACTTGCATGAAAGGAAATAGAAAGGGATAATGGCATGAGCAAAAGGTTTAAGGTTTAATCCACAAAATTTCTTTTTTCAGACTTAGGGTGATAGTAAAGCAACTCATCCCAAGCAAAGGTCTCTTACAAGGGACCATCGTACCACAATCATCAAAGTAAGGTACACCTAGATTTAAAAAATCGATTACAACCCAATTCATCCGCCCCTTCATATAACACGGATTCCCAATTGCGGAATTGCAACTCAAGTATAGTAACATTCTCTAAATTCCAAAATTTGACACGCTCTCAAAGGTTTCAAAAACCGAAGAACCAATAAGGAATTCTCCATACTAATATCTTTTCAACTCCTACGGCCACAAGGTAGAACACCGAACAAAACGTCATTATCAACATCATATCCCACGAGTTCATTAATAACAAAGTACAACCTCAAGTCAAACATCATCATTTACGTCCCAAGGTATGTCCATCATAGCTCATATCATAATCCTCAAGTAATATGGTTCAACTTACAACGAAACCTTACTACTCCAAACGAGTCTCCGATGAGATTATTACCCCTAAGAGCAGACACAGCCGGGAAAGCCAAGAAAAGAGCCAAGGCGGGGCCCTACCAAGCGGGGACGCACAAAACACCCACAATAGGAAACCACAAGACGTCACTTAACCTCAAAAGTATTTCGCACCTCAAGATATCATTTAAAACTTCCTATTTACACCAATTAGACCTATCATAAGCATGGTCTTCAAAACAATACTAAACTTCTGAGTCCAAAAGACTAAATTACTAATGAGTTAAGAAGTCATAGTAAACTCATTCAACCTTACACCATCACAACCCATGAACTGTCCACACAATAGTCATGACAAGCATCAAGCATTAAAATCATCAAACTTATCTTACTACCTTTCCTTAGAGTTACAAACAATCATCATTATAGGGTGAATTTAGATCTACACCATTTTCCTCAAATCACAAATTCATTCTAGCAAACACTAATATTCCACAAAATTCAAAGTTCTTCCGACCAAGTATAATATACCACAAACAAATGGGTATGGAATCCACAAAAATGTTACAAGAGGAAGGTAAGGATACCAATGGTAAGATGGAGGAACTATCAAGAGTAATTTCCAAGAGGCAAACAAGATGGAAGAGAAAGAAGCACCTAGATAGAAGGAAGAGAGCATAATACAATAAGGACGAGAGAATTCATAGATGAGGAAGAAAGACACTTCAATTAGGCTAGTCAATCTTCAAATCTTCGGTAGAGGATACTTCTTCTAGGTAACACAATGATCCACCTTAAGACGGTAGATACAAACAAACATAACATCACTAAACACAATCAACAAACAAGTTAGAACCTAACAAACATCAAGTACACCAAAGACTACCACCTTAGGTCCTTAAGTCTACCCATCTCTCATTTATTATTTCAAGGTCAAGTAATTTAAGTTTAGGGTTCACGTGTGTGCGTCAGGAGCGTTTAAGCTCTGATACCAACTGTGACATCCCTCGCGAATGCGGAAATAAAACATACAAGCATGTGATTTAAATAGCGGAAATACGGTGTTTTTAAAACTTTTTACATGCCAATAGAAAATACGAGGAGTGTCAGATGTTACAAACCAAATACAAAATACTACAAGAGACGTAATCTCTCAAAATGTTATCCAACAACAAAGTTATTAGCAACTAGCTAAAATCGTCTAGAGGTGTTTAAATCCAGGGACCACGCCCGCTAGCTCACACCCGAACCCAAAATACCACAAGCAAAAAACCATCCAATCAAGCAACCTGTTCATCCATGAAAAACATGAACGCCACAGTCAGTGGGGAGTAACTCCGGGTTCTCCCAGCCATATCACATTAAACGTACATAAAAGGAAATACAAAAGTAGAAGCATGCATATATAGATATACATGGGAAATACGATAAGGATAGATAGGCAATTCAATATATAATGATAAGAGCATATGGAATACAAATCTGAATCCATCATGTTATACAAAGACTCGGGGAAGACACTCTTAGGCAACCGAATACGCTCACTAGGGCTTGCATCTCACCGTTAGCGGTATAAGTTTGATAAGATTGAGACTCGACAAACAAACCATGCCAAGTCATGGTATGATCATGAATAATCAATCATGTAATCATCCATCCACACATAACAATACATTGACGACCTCTCTCACGGTAAATAAAACGCACTAGCACCGTGTACATGGCAAGTATGATTAACAAGCATCCACGATATAAGCATTTCCCTGAACGCATACACGATGACATTTCGTATATGTGGACTAATTTCCTCCTGGTAGGACGACGATAATAATACGGTTCCTAGTCTAAACCTGGCCATACTCTCGGAATAACCATTTTCCGATTCGACAAGCGATGACATTTCGCATCCAAGACTCGGTCAATCAAAGACGCCGAGTACCCCAAATTTGGTCGATATAATTCACAAAAGAGGCGGAAAAGAGCTTGACCCTCATAACAAGCGGTACGCTACATGCAAATAACACCACCTCGCAAGTACACAACATTTGACGGCCGGGTCGATCAACGCAAAGCGTTCGCCTCTCAACAACGTCGTCGTATGCCCACTAACACATACAATTAAGCAGTAGGATGCATCCCCGTTCCGCAATTTCCAGCCTTACGAACGTGGAAGGTAGCCAAGGGAAATGATAGTACAAATCAATACAAAATATGCCAAACCGTAACATTGTAAAAACCTTGTAAAAAACCGACTCAAGTGGGACATACGAAAAACCGTCACAAAACATGAGAATAGGGAATCATATAAGTTTAAATATGATAAACATGAGTCAATACCTGATACATAAGCATTAGAACAAGTTTATGAAGCATAATGAATAAAAACATAGATCACCTCTCCAAAACAACGTTGTTTGGAAACCAACGAAAACAAGGGTCCACTTCAAACTGTCATAACTAGAGTTCTAGACATGCAAATGCAGAAATTCAAAATGGAGGTGATAGCTTATCCTCTTACGGTTCCAACGAGATGTCACACGCCCAAAACAAGCAAGTAACGAAGGAGATATGATCATTTTACAAAAAGGGGTCAGTGCAGGAAAAATTCTGTTGGCAGCGGGTGACGCGGCCTGCGTCCTACGACGCAGCCTGCGTCCTACGACGCAGCCTGCGTCCTACGACGCAGCCTGCGTCCCCCAACGCAGCCTGCGTCCTTCACGGGACTCAAGGACGAACAAAAATCAACATGTTATCAACAACACAAACCTCATTTATCATTACAAATCATCAATTCTCATATCAATTAACAACTAACAACATCCATCAACAACAATACAAGTCATAAGCTTACTAACCATAATCTACATACGGTTGCTATCCTAGAAATCACATAAAACACGTAAATGATATCGAGTAACCCTTCACCGTTACCTTTAAGCGTCTCTACTAATCGTCAAGCTCCTCTTCAATTAGAAAGTAGTCTTTGTCGGGATCTTGGAGGTCACCACCTACAAATAGATCATAAAAGATGAATAAAATTCATCTTGAGAAAGACGGAAAGATTGAAAAGCGAGAAAGACGATGATTTTAATATCAATATGGATAGAGGAAGGTTAGGGAAGAAGAATAAGACGAACTTACGTGAATTCTAGCAAGTAACGAATGAGCTACGATGATTTTAAGATCGAAAAAAGCTATGGATGCTAGGTTTTTGGTTTCTTAAGGATGAAGAAATGTTTGTGTTTGTGTGAATGAAGAAATAGGTTTAAGGGAGGTAGTGTGAGTTGTGTAGGAAAAGTCAAAGACGATTTCTAAAGTCAAGAAAAGTCAAACTAGACTTAAGACGGCTTTTTCATGAAATCTCGCGGAAATTCCAAATACGAACTCGGAAATTCTAAATTCGACTCGGAACTTAAAATTATAAATTATAACTTAAAATTACTGAAAAGGTTTCGTAAAATATTTCTACTAGAAAAATAGGGTACATTTCCGGGTGTTACAGGTTTACCTTTCATTAGGTGTTTCGGGAGAGGCTTTGGTAAGGTAACGAAGCTTGTCGTCACCTTCCGCGGCCAAGCGGAGTTGCTCATCCCAATCGGCAAAATTAGCGACATTCTTTTCTAACTTGCATCGATCCATAGAGGATCGAAGCCATGAAACGTTTGTGAGAGTCAGAGCGTTGGAATTTGGAGTTGTCATATGCGAATAAAAGTATTGACTACAAAACTGAGATGAAGGAAATGTCAACATTTATCGAATTAAATACTTGTAAACATTTTAAACAAGTTTTAACATTTAAATAGTGACCTCTACCCAACTATTATAATTGATTCCGAGATCCAAATTCATATCAACTTGGGCACGGTGAGCCGATTCATCCCTTTAATAACATAATTCGGTGGATTAACTCTTTAATCGATTCTACTTAGAACTTTCGGTCGATAATATTACTTTAATATTTATATTAAGCCCAGAACACATGCGGCTACGGTCGCGAATACTTCCGTTGAGCTCAATCCAAATTTCGAAATAATAACCTTTATTACCCCACTTACCCAACGTAACAAGTTTAGCACCCCGGTGAGCCGAGCCTACTACCTTGCGAAATTGGGATTCATGGGTTCTATTATTTGGTAAGGCTTGATCTCAATTATCTATTATGAGAGGTCACGAAAATTTACCATCTATATCGTTTAAGTGAACTAAATCGATGAATTAACGATATGTTTAATTGACACGGTCGAATACTCGATAAAATATGCATGTCATGTTATGGCGATTTGGCAATGCATGCAAACATATTAAATAAAATGCAAGCATAAAAATAAATTCCTAGTATGGCCTTTCCTAGAATAGAAAATCATATATTCTATTAAAAATTCGGAAACCAACTCCTTTGGTCCCTTGAACTTCATAAGCACGCCTCCCAAGGTCACCGTCTCTCTCTCGGAACTCCTTTCCGAATGGCAATGTCTTTGGAAACTCCGGTATTACAATTAGTTACAAAATCTATAATAAAATTACAATAATTTCCTATTATACATTTTTAAAATAAAATAATACAATAAAAGTGATACGAGATCACATTAAATTACATCCGAATCAATATTCCCTTACATTTCGGGCAATACCGATTAAAACTAAGGCCATACAAGGATAAAATTACATAATTCAAAATTACATAAATAAATTATGACATTCATAAATAAAAATGCAGCATTATAATATGTATAAAACATGCTCATATTAAATGCCAAATCGCCCTATTATACGGTTTATATCGTATATAACCCGGTTTTACGGAAATGCGTGATAATAACTTCTTAAAATCACCTAACAATACTTAAATCGTATTAACTCCAAGTTAATTATCCCAACTGATTTAGGACTCAAAAATTAGTCATCACTCAATTTTTGACAATAATTCAACTTCTTGTTATTTAATTGCTCATAATTAGACTTTAAAATCATATTTTAATCAAATAAATCCAAATTTAATTAGAATAATTTCAAAACTTGAATTTTAAATTTTTGTACATTCTGGAACATTTTCATGAAACTCATAATGTCAAAAATAATGATTAAAAATTTCGAATCGTTTTTGAGAAAAATCGTTTGCGCTTTATCGGTTTTATCAAATAAAATACATAAAGCATATGAAAATAAATCAAATAAAATTTTCAACTTAAGATCTCAAAATTGGGACATTTATGCAACCAGGAATAATTTTCTCATAACATCAAATTTAATTTAGCTATATTTGCTAAATAAGTCACTATTTATGCCATTTTTACATTAAAAATTCATAAATCATGCTATAAAATTCACATTAGTCTCAAATTTTCTAGTCTAACAAGAAAACATTCATGTGACAACATACTAACATTTCATGGTCAAAGTAAAAGGGGAAGTATTTTTAAACATTTGACCTTTATTTATTCCATTTTATCATATAAATATCATAAATCATGAGAAATAAGTCCACTTCACACGAAATTTTACATACAGGAAGTAAAATGTATGTGTGATATTGAGTAAACATGTCACGGTCAGAAGATTAGTCTAACTATTTTTAGCATTTTAAACATCATTTTACTCATTAAAATGTAATAAAAATACTAAAAAACATATTTGAGCAATATAAATTTCCATAAATCATCAAAATGACCTAAAATCATATTAGGACCAGAATATATTGACATGCAAATGGTTTTGTGATTTTATCTCATAAAACACAAATTATTAGTTTTCTCTAAGTTACATTAACTCGAAAAAACTATAAATCGATTATGCATGCAACAACCAAAGCTCTTGATACCGCTTGTAAGTTTCTTAAACTCAATATGAGACATTTATAATATCATATTATAAATAGTTTACTCTTAAACTATAAGGAACTTATGCATGCATAACAAAATATAAGGAAGGAAGATGAAATTGTTCCTTACAATGATTAGAACGAATTTTGGGCTCAAAATAGGACTTCTTCCTACTTTGTTATTGAGCTCAAAATATAAGGATGATTTCCAAGTTCTTAGAATAAGAACACTTCAATTAGTTGCTGTAACAACCCGAAATGTACCCTATTTTTCTAGTGAAAATATTTTACGGATACTTTTCAGCAAATTTAAGTTTTAATTTAGAATTTATTGTTTCGGGTCGAATTTGGAATTTCCGAGTTCGTATTTGGAATTTCCGCGAGATTCCATGAGAATCCCGTTTTAAGTCGTCTTTGACTTTTCTTGAAATTTTGAGTCATCTTGGACTTTTTTTTGACTCTTAAGTCGATTTGACTTTTCTTGACTTTTTGATCGTGTCTTTGACTTTCTTGAATTTTAAGTCGACTTTGACTTCGTTGGACTCTTTCCGACTCACCCCGTAATTTGGAAAAAGACGAAAAATTATATTTTGATGAAAAAAATGATTTATTTAATTTAGTTTTAATTTATTAAAGATTTATTTGAATTAAGAGAATTTTAATATAAGTATTTGAATTTATTCGGAATTAAAGAATAACTTTTACGGTTTAACCCCGAACATCATTTAACTATTCTCGAGTCATCTTAAATCCCGAAACAAACCCGAAACCCGACTTTGGCATGAGTCACACGCCCCATGTCATATTTTGCCACTCACTTTAGATCTTTTGATTACTTATTATTAAACTAATACAAATATCTAAGATATTTGTAACTTTATCGATCCGTCAATTTAAACTCCGCAAATCGCTTAAAAACAGACCCGATTCTCCTATGATCACACGTCTCTTTTTACTCTCTTAGGATTTGATATTTCCTTTCTTTTGATTTAAATAACATAATATCTAATTAATATCTAGATATTTCATTAAACTATTATAAAACCTAATAATATCTAATTAATTACCTTAATTAATTATAAAACCCGAGTCAATCCCGTAACAACAATTTCAAAACCCGACTCCATATTCCCTCTATATTTACACGGCCCAATCTCCCACTTACTCACTAACTATCTTTTCATTTTACACTAAATCAACTTAAGATCTCTTTAATATAATAAAAATCGTTCTTGGTGTTCTTCATCGTTCTTCATCGTTCTTCATCGTTCTTGAGCAAAATCGTCACAAAACCTTCATTTCTTGTTCAAATCCGTCCTAACTTATATTTCTAGAGTCTTCTCTTCGCTCTTCATCTCCATGTACGTTTTATTTTCAATTCTGACAAAATCGTTTTCAACACTTTAATTATGGAAAATCAAGTTTTAATTCTAATAATGTTATTCTTGTCATTTCTTATAGGGGAAACTTTTGAAGACGAGTTTGGTGACTCGTATATTTTAGGAGAAGACTAGTAGACGGGTTTCTTATTTCTTAGTTCTTATATTTTGGGTGCTACTTGATTTTGTGCTAGCTAAGGTAACGATTCCGAGTTACTCGACGAATTAATGTTCCATAGTTTTCCTTTTGTTTTTGTTCATATTGTTGTTATTTATGATTTTTGGTAATAACATGATAAGTAGTAATGATTTTTATGTTGTATGGAATTTTTAACATGTTTAGTGTTCTTGACATATTTGGATGATTTATTTATAACCATGGTTTTTGTATGGATGATGGTTAAATTGGTTGTTAAAATGGTTGTTTGATAATTAAAACATGTTGGAAATAATTTGGTGTTTGTTGTTGTTGGAACCGTGTATGGTGGCTGGAAAAACCAGCCCAAACCAGGCCGGTTCAGGCCCAGTCCAGGCCGGTCTGGATTGGTCCGGGATTTGTCCTTTGGGTTTTTGTCGATACTTGATTGTTTTGTTGTTGTTTTGATGGGTTTTAAATATGTTAAGCATGCGGGAAATATTAAGAAACGGTTTTTAGAAAAGATGACCAAAACCGGTCCAAAATGAACCGTGGGTCCCCTTGGACTTGTGACGGTTTTTGAGTATTGTTATTTTATCGTGTTTTGTAATATTTAGCAAGTGGGAAATTTTAATAAGTAAATTATTTAATTAAAAGCTTTTCATTATATTATTACTTCTCACATGTTAGAAATTATAATACGAGATTTTTAGTTTAATTTGATATCATGTAAGTCAAGCGGGTTTTCGTATGATTATAATAATTCACATGTTGGAAATTTTAATAAAATAACATGAAATGAATATGATGATTTTATGTTCAAGTCTAATTGGTAAAGACTCTGTTTCTAGCCGGTTTGACCAAACGGGTTTGGTCAAACTAAGATCTAGTCAGCCCCGTTTTGACTGATGACCCGTCGCGGGACTCGGGTCGGGGATTTGTGGCTGGTTCAGGTAAGGGGGGGTGGGGTGTGGGGTGTGAGGTGGTTGAATGAATGGACTGTGAATGAGCCTTTAGTAGATATGCGGCGATATGTTATTTGAATATGATTTTTATATGCAATTAGTCACATGTTAGGAAGTTTTTTCCCGTGACTGTTTGATTGGATGATATATGTCGTGTTGACTAAGTACCCATAGAGAATTATGAGTATATGGCGTCTTGACCATTCTAATTCTAAATGAGTATCTTGGACCATGACATTGATAGGCCTTACTATCTTTAACGAGTATATAGTTCATGGTTAATAGCTTTTGTGTCCCGGCTTGGTGGATCTCCAAGTCGGGGCATGGCTGCCATTGCTTTCACTTTGGGGAATGGAGCCAGCTTATGACTAGCCAACCCTTTGGTGGATCTCCTTAGGGGTACTCATGTGGTTGTATCATGAGTCTTGGGTGCGATGGATCTTCGCATTTCTCTAGGTCTGCGGAGTCTAGGATTAGGGTAGAGTGGTATCTTGGCCATGTTTTAAAGGTAACCGCTGAGCTAAGATATTTACTTTGGATCTTGGCCATGTTTTAAATGTAACCGCTGAGCTAAAATATATAAGTATATCCTACCTCGTGGTATAGACTCGAGTTACAGAAGTCTTCTATTGACTGTGCTAAGAACTTATGCCTGTTTCTAGACGTATTGGTCTTTCATGTTTGATGATTCTATGAATCTTAGAAGGTGAGATGCCAGCCGGCTAAGGTTGATAGAGTTTGGATTACCGGTTGTTAACTGATTCACATGATAGTTAGTATGATTAGGGTTTGAGTGTATCAGGGCCATGTTTTAAATGTAACCTCTGAGCCAGCATACCAACTTCCCTACCTCGTGGTATAGATTGTTAACGGATTCACATGATAGCTTGCATGAGTAGCTTAGCCTTCATATGCTAGGTTATATGTTCGTTATTTGTTTCATAACATGAAAAGCATATCGTATATGTTAAGGTTTTGTATTTTCCATATACATCTCTTTTATGTTATTCATGTTTTATTAAACTCGACATTTCGTGGCTGGGAGAACTCGGAGTTACTCCCCACTGACTGTGGCTTCCGTGTTTATATTTAATGCGGTTGGCAGGTTTGTGATGCCTACTTGGGTACATTGACGAGCTAGCGAGTGAAGTATTACCTTGGACCTATATTCGGTTCTTAGGATTGTATATTATTATACACTCTTTTATTTCCGTATTTATACGGGAGATATGTCTCCCATTTTGGATATTTCTTATGTATAATATTATTTTCCTTTTGTTATGAACCTTTTTATTTTAAGACACCTTTGTTATGACGAATATATTTAATAGTAGGTTCCGGTTTTAAAATTTACCGATTTTCACTAAAGTGAACCTATTAGAAACATATTCTCATCTTTTATTTATTTAAATTACTTGTTTTAATTTTCCGCAAATTTGAGGGTGTCACAGTTGGTATCAGAGCATTTTGGCTCCCGACGCACGTTTGTGTACCCTAGTAAAAATACTTGACCTTAATAAAATAATAAACTTGTGAGATAGAATGGTAGGATGGGTAGATTAGGATTTATGTTGTAGTCTATTTGTTTATGCTAATTGTTAGGAGTAACTTAATTTGTTTTGTTTTCTTATGAAGATGGTTAGACCTCGTGTAGAAGAGATCGTGGTTAGTGCCAATCAGGTCCCTCCTCATAGAGAAGACAATTGCCAAGGAGGCTATGCTTGGGTGGCTAGCCAAATTGCTAGGAGCAATATTACGCCTTATGGTGGAATATGTGTTACCTAGAAGGAGTATCATCTACCGAAGATTTGAAGATTTACAAGCCTAATTGAAGAGAATTCTTTCTTCATCTATGAATTCTCTCGTCCTTATTGTATTATGCTCTCTTCCTTCTAACTAGGTGCTTCTTTCTCTTCCAACCTATTTGCCTCTTGGAAATTACTCTTGATAGTTCCTCCATCTTACCTTGGTATCCTTACTTTCTCTCTGTCACTTTTTATGGATGTCATACCCATTTGTTTGTGGTATATTATACTTCGTAGGAAGAACTTTGAATTTTGTGGAATATTAGTGTTTGTTGGAAGGAACTTGTGATTTGAGGAAAATGGTATAAATCTAATTTCACCCTATGGTGGTGAGAGTTGGTACCTTGAGGAAGAAGTTTCGAATATGGTACCTAACCATCCTATCAAGCTAGTTTCATGTTCAGATGATTATAAGGATTTGAGGATAAACTTAGGATGAAACTCTCCTAGTGGTTTTAGATTATGAAAGCTTAATGTTGCAATATCGTTTTGAGGATCGAAATAATCCTAATGATAGTTGGTAGTTGTGGTTAAGAAGTTTAGTGATTCTTTAAGTGTTACTTGGGAAATTATGGTCTTTAAATGTTGGACCCTAACGGGAATAATTACCTTGTGGAATTTTGGATTTGGATGACCAAACTTGAGGAATATTGTCATAAGCAAAAACCGATGTGTTGAGAGTTTAAAGGAGCTAAATAAATTGATGTACGGTCGCATTGCTCTACGATTGGCAAAAGTTAAGTGAAATGAGATTGTGTGACTAATCTCTTTTGAGGTTTTGTGATACAACTTTTGGAGGATGAGAAGGTCCATTGTTAATAACCTAGGATAATGAATTTTGGAATAAATTGGATCAAAGGTTTTCATAGTAATCCTCTTTTACCTTGTGGTTGTTAGCGGTCTTGTTTTCCCTAATTATAAATATTTTGATGGTGGTTTCCAATAAGAGTTTTAATGGAACTAAGAAGATTAGAGTTCGTAATGAATCTTTCATGGGTTGATAGTTATGGAGTTACCGTACCGATGGACCTTAGAAGATACTAATTGAATTTGAATAATTGGGAAGTTGTTACTCGATGTGTCATGACGTGTATCGAAAGTATTTTGTAGCCTGATTCTGATGATTGAAAATGTTGAGGATATATTGCACTCTCTTGAGGACTAGATTCTGGTGCAGTTAGTGTTGTCAAGTTACGATCGACATTTGAATTTTCATAGATGGAAGATAGTATTGTGGTTCATTCCTTCTTTCTTTCCCTCTTTCTATTCGATTTATTCTTTCGAATATTCCGTTCCTTCTATCGAATACCATTTCTTATAAGTAGATTACTAGAAGCTTTAGTTAGAAATTTTAGGCATAGATAGTGGAGTTATTACCTTTACTATGAAATTTTTGAACTAAAAGCTTTTGGAAATATTTTAACGATTTCAAGTATTTTACCGTCAAGGAGTGTTGAGACTTGTTATTGGAGACGTTCGATAACTAGTTTTCTCATTTATTGATGCGAAAATGTATCTTTTAAAGTCTTTGACTTGGGACGTCGATGTTCTTAACGGCCGACGAGAACCTTCCGTTCCATTGAAAAGATCCTATATTTATATTACAAGTATATTTTAACAGTTTTGAAATAGACCTACATATATGTTACGTTCCTTCTTCTAAGTTTCGAGGACGAAACTTTTTAAAAGGAGGGGTGATTGTAACAACCCGAAAAGTACCCTATTTTTCTAGTAAAATATTTTACGGATACTTTTCAGCAAACTTAAGTTTTAAAATAGAATTTATTGTTTCAAGTAGAATTTGGAATTTCGAGTGTATTTGGAAATTTCCGCGACATTCCATGAGAATCCCGTTTAAGTCGTCTTGGACTTTCTTGACTTTTGAGTCATCTTTTGACTTTTCTGACGTTTGAGTCATCTTTGACTGTTTCTGACTTTTGAGTCGTCTTTGGACTTTCTTTTGATCTAAGTCGACTTTGGACTTTCGTTTGACTTTTAGGACCCTTAACCCCTTTAATTGAAAGACCGAATATTATATGAAAAAATAATAAATTTAATTTTTAATTTATTACGATTTATTTGAATTTATGATAATTTAATATAATTATTTTGAATTAATTCGGAATTAAAGAGAAGGTTTTACGTTTTAATCCCGAACGTCATTTAACTATTCCCGAGTCAACTTAAGTCCCGAATCAAACCCGAAACCCGACTCTTGCATGAGTCACACGCCCCATGTCACCTTTTTCCACTCATATTAGATCTTTTAATTAATTTGATTAAACTAATACAAATATCTAAGATATTTGTTACTTTATCAATCGGTCCGTTTAAATTACGCAGATCGCTTAAAAACAGACCCGATTACTTCACTCCACACGCCTCCCCTCTTCTCCTCTTAGGATTAGATATTTTCATTTAACTAACATAATATCTAAATAATATCTAGATATTTGATTAAACAATTATAAAATCTAATAATATCTAATTAATTACCATAATATGTTTATAAAACCCGAGTCAATCCTGTAACAACAATTTCAAAACCCGACTCCATAATTCCTCTATATTTACACGGCTACTCCCTCCACTCTTACTCACCACTTATCTTTTCATTTTACACTAAATCAACTTAATACCTTTTTAATACTTTCTTTAATATAATCAAAATCGTTCTTGGTGTTCTTGAGCGTTCTTCATCGTTCTTGAGCAAAATCGTCACAAAACATTCGTTACTTGTTCAAATCCGTCCTAACTTATATTTCTTGAGTCTCATCTCCGCTCTTCATCTCCATGTACGTTTTATTTCCAATTCCGACAAAATCGTTTTCAACACTTTAATTGTTGAAATCAAGTTTTAATTCTAATAATGTTATTCTTGTCATTTCTTATAAGGGAAGATTATGAAGACGAGTTTGGTGACTCGTATATTTTAGAAGAAGACTAGTAGACGGGTTTCTTTAGTTCTTATTTTGGGTGCTACTTGATTTTGTGATAGCTAAGGTAACAATTCCGAGTTACTCGACGAATTAATGTTACATATCTTTTGTTTTAGTTTATATTATTGTTATTTACGGTTTTTAACTAGTAACATGATAAGTGGTTATTATTATTATGTTGTATGAATTTATGACATGTTTAGTGTTCTTGACATATTTGAATGATTTGTTCATAATCATGATTTTTGTATGGATGATGGTTGAATTGGTTGTTAAAATGGTAGTTTGTTAATTAAAAACATGTTGGAATTAATTTGGTGTTTGTTGTTGTTGGAGCCGTGGAGAATGGCTGAAAAACCAGCCCAAACCAGGCCGGTTCAGGCCGGTTCAGGCCCGGTCCAGGCCGGTCTGGATTGGTCCATGGTTGGTCTTTTGGGTTGTGTCGATACTTGATTGTTTTGTTGTTGTTTTGACGGGTTTTAAATATGTTAAGCATGCGGGAAATATAAAGAAACGGTTTTTTTTAGAAAAGATGACCAAAACCGGTCAAAAATGAACCGTGGGTCCCCTTGGACTTGTGACGGTTTTTGAGTATTGTTATTTTATAGTGTTTTGTAATATTTAGCAAGTGGGAAATTTTAATAAGTAAATTATTTAATTAAAAGGTTTTCAATATATTATTATTTCTCACATGTTAGAAATTATAATACGAGATTGTAGTTTAATTTGATATCCTTTAAGTCAAGCGGGTTTTCGTAAGATTTAATAATTCACATGTTAGAAGTTCGAATAAAATAGCATGAAATGAATATGATGATTTTATGTTCAAGTCTAAATGGTAAAGACTCTGTTTCTAGCCGGTTTGCCCAAACGGGTTTGGGTCAACTACGATCTAGTCAGCCCCGTTTTGACTGTATGACCCGTCGCGGGACTCCGGTTCGGGAATTTTTTCTTCATGTAAGGTTTTATTATGAATGAATAATGAGCCTTAGTAGATTGAATGCGATATGATCTTTGAATGTGTTTTATATGCAATTAGTCACATGATAGGAAGTTTTTTCCGTGACTGTGTAATTGTATGATATATGTCGTGTTGACTAAGTACCCATAGAGAATTATGATTATATGGCGTCTTGACCATTCTAATTCTAAATGAGTATCTTAGACCATGACATTGATAGGCCTTACTATCTTTAACGAGCATACGGAGTTTACCGCTTGATAGCTTTTGTGTCACTGGCTTGGGCCTTTTGATACCAAGCCGGGGGCATGGCTGCCTAATCCCCTTTGGGAATGGAGCCAGCTTAAGTACTAGCCATCTCTGCTTAGGGGGTCGCCTAGTAGAGTTTCTCATGTACGGTTATGTCATGGGACGGGGAATGGAATAGCTGTTGTCGCTAGGTCTGATCAGTCTAGGACTAGGATGTTTTCCTACCTTGTGTATAGCCTCGAGTTACAGATGACTATTGACGGTTCTAAGAACTTATGCCTGTTTGTAGAAGTATTGGTCTTCTGTTTTGATGATTCTATGAATCACTTTGATATTGATAACATTCTGAGAGACTTCGTCTCTTTGTAGTATATTCTATTTTGTTTGTAATTATTTGACATTCCTCGTATTTCTATCTTGCATGTAAAAAGTTTCAAAAAAATCGTATTTTCCGCTATATAAATCGCGAGGGTTGTCACACCGACATTCCAGCCTTACGAACGGGAAAGTAGCCAAGGGAATGAGAGTACAAAGCACAAGACAAAATAGTGCTCAAACCGTATCATTTGTAAAAACCGACTCAAAGTGGGACATAGCAAAAACCGTCACAAAACATGTGATACAAGCGAAAGAAATATCATATGTCCAAAACATTAATATTATAAGTCAATACGTAAAATTATACGATAAACGAATCATGCGAACTATTATAAATTACGAGTTTTAGAAATCATAGGAAAAACATACAGCCGTAGTGCCGGCCGGTCAGGGGACCGGCGGCCGGTACCCCGGCTCGGAGCACAAGGCAAAAACCAAAAATCACTAAAAACAGAGCAGTGTGCTCCTGGCCGGTCAGGCGGCCGGCGGCCTGGCACCCGGCCAGGAACATCTTCATACAAAAATTCCAAAATTTCCAAAGTCCCTACTGATGTGTTCCCAGCCGGTGGGCAAACCGGCGGCCGGTCACCCGGCTGGGAACCCCAGTTCACCCGAGAGCCTCTTTCCCTTACCCAATTCATTTCAATTCTCATATATAACTTCTAATAATTATCAACAATCAATATACATCATCAACATTCATCAAATAACAACATTCATTAATCATAACATGATTCCTAAACTTACTAATCATATTCTAATACGATTTCTAGCATATAAAGCATGTAAAACACGTAAATGATACCGAGTAACGCTTCACCATTACCTTTTAGCGTCTTCACTACTCGTCAAGCTCCTCTTCAATTAGAAAATAGTCTTTGTCGGGATCTTGGAGGTCACCACCTACAAATAGATCATAAAAGATGAATAAAATTCATCTTGAGAAAGACGAAAAGTTTGAAAAGCGAGAAAGACGATGATTTTAATATCAATACGGGTAGAGGAAGGTAAGAGGGGAAGAATGAGACGAACTTACGTGAATTTAAGCAAAGAACGAATGAGCTACGATGATTTTAAGATTGAAAAGTTTATGGAGGCAAGGGTTTGGTTTCTTAAGGAAGAAGTAAGGTTGAATGTGTTTGAGTGAATGAAATAGGTTAAGGGAGTGAGTGGAATATGAAGGAAAAAGTCAAGGAAAGTCAAACTCGGCTTAAGACGGGATTCTCATGGAATCTCGCGGAAATTCCAAATACGAACTCGGAAATTCTAAATTCGACTCGGAACATAAAATTCTAAATTAAAACTTAAAATTACTGAAAAGTATTCGTAAAATATTTTCATTATAAAAATAGGGTACATTTCCGGGTGTTACATAGCGGGCGTTGTCCCTGGATTGAAACACCTTTAGACGATTTTAGCTAGTTTGCTAAACACTTTGACATTTATAACATTTTGAGAGACTTCGTCTCTTTGTTGTATTTCATACTTTAGTTTGTAATATTTGACACTCCTCGTATACTTCTTCTTGCATGTATAAAGGTTTTTAAATTACCGTATTTTCCACTATATAATTCACATGATTGTATGTTTTATATTTCCGCATTCGCGAGGGTTGTCACAATTTGGACCGTCCAGACAAGACGATTGGTCGAAATGGGTTGAGTTGAGCCTAGGAAAGGTTGAATAAAACGACCTAAGAAGGTCGAGTAATGAAAACCGATAACTGTCTTGTACAAACTATTCCCTAACCTTGTTCAAGTTTCACCCTGGGTAACACGAAAGTGTATAAGCTCCATCAGAGTCGCCAAACTGTGGTACACGGGAGGACCACGGATCGGAACAAGCGTAGTAATACGCATTTTGTGGAGTTGCCACCAATTTTTATGGGAAATTGGATGTTGGAGTAAGTGTCCTCAACAATAGTGTGATCACTTATTTAAATCTCAATAACAAGAATACAAAGGGATGATTAACATTATAGTCAACTGATCCACAATAATCGGTAACGATTAGCTTACTAGAGTTTGACGTTACTGTCGTATAACGGTGGTGATCCGTTGATCCCTTGACGTCACACCGAAAGGACGATTCCCTAATCATGAAAGTTAATTAATTGTATAGTGATACAAATTAATTAATCTTTTAATTGAAAGAGTTCAAATTATATATGAAAATTGTATGTCATTGTAATATGATTAGATAAGATACATATTGGTAATTAAATGTTATATTACCAAAGTTGAATAATGTTTATGAAACATTAGATATAAGAATGATTGGTTAATTGTAATTACAATACGTTTTAGATTATATTAATAATACGTGACATGATCCTTTTTACATACATGTAATTACAAATTATTACTTAAAATGTTAAGTGTAATTTTTTTGTTAAAAATTATATTTTATTAGTTAAATATAATTTTATAAGCACAATTACATTCAACTTGTCACATGTCTCACATATGACAAATGATAAAATGGATGTCCATTTTATCTCATGAGAACCGATTTTTGTGAGGAGGATTAGGGTGGTGATTAGTTTATTGTTTTATGAGATAAACAACATAATTACACCATAATGCCTATAGCATACCTTAGTGACTTGGGTAAGAGAAAAACCAAGCATGCTTGTCCCCATCCCAAGCCCTAGACCGTCAGGGCCCATGCTTAAAGAGATGAGAATATGTTCTCATCGAATTTCATTCATACTTCTTCAACACAACTTTTCTCTCTAACTACAACTTAAAGAAGTTGTTCAAAACTAAGTTCTCATATATATTCTCATAAAACTACTAGTAGTAGTAATATTCATATTAGATATATGTTTTTTTTTTGGTAAAATGTAAATTTTATTAGAAATAAGAATTCATAAATTACAACTTACTAGTCATCACAACAATTTCTGCTCTAAACATATTACTAGAAAGATCAATGAGCCTAAATACAACCAAAACAAAAATAGCAATTAAGCAACTCCAGCTATCTGACACCACTGGCACGACGTACCCGTCATAGTTCCTTGAAACATCCCTTCAAATCTCCTCCTCCAGTCATTCTTCACTTGTATTACCACCTGTTGGGGCTGTGTAACATACCCCTCCAGTCTGCAAACATTCCTCATATGCCACACTTCATAGCAGACCCCTGTGACCATAGTAAAAGTCACCTGTCTGGCCAGCATACTCATTTGTCTTCCCAATCTAGCATTGACTATACACTGCGGTAAACCAGTACCAGGTACACCAACCCAATCAGCAAGTAACTCCATACACCTCCTAATGTAGCAGCACTTTTGAAAAAGATGAGAGTGATCCTCCAATTCCATTCCACATAAAAAACAGACATAGGCACATCAATTCCCATACCAATAAGATGATCTAAAGTAAGTAATCTTTGCTTCTGAATAAGCCACATTATAAAACTCCACTTAGGCACATTATACCTATTCCAAACCATATGATACCAAGGCATAATCTGGGCAGGGGTATCCATAAGCCATTGGTATCCATCAGCTATAATATATTCTTTATCAGCTCCTTTCCATTTATCATCCACATATCCACTCTTAACTTTGTTCTTCACCTCAAAGATTTTACGCCAAGCCCATGAGCTATAAGCAGAAGGATCATAAGTCATCCATGGTGTCCCTTTCAAATAAATACTATCAATCCATCTAATCCACAGCTGATCTTTCTGACAAACTATCCACCCGACCAATTTGCCTATAGCTGCTAAGTTCGAAATTTTGCTATCATTCAATCATAAATCACCACATTTCTTTGGTCTACAAATCACATTCCAGGAAACCAATAGTGCTTTAGAATACTTATCCTCACCCTCCCAAAGGAAATTCCTGCAAAGTGCTTGTATTCTATCCAAAACCCCCATGGGCAAAACAAATATCTGTGACCAATGATTATGAATAGTTGCAAGCACAGATTTCACCAAAATAAGACGACCAGAATATTAGATCCTCCTACTATTCCACCCTCTTATTCTACTAACCATTATGTGCACTAAAATATTACCGTCAGTCTTGGACAACATGTTATGAGAAATTTTCACTCCCAAATATTTAAAAGGTAGTTCACCTTGCTTGACACCAGTACCATGTAAAAGACTTTGTACTACTGCAGGCTCAACACTATTACAATAAAGATCAGACTTGTCAGAATTTATACTGAGGCCAGAGGCACTAGTAAACCTCCTGAAAGTATCCATAATAATAAGAACTGATTTAACATCCTCTTTGCAAAAAAAGAAGTAAATCATCAGCAAACATAAGATGTGTCAATTTAACTCCTTTACACAAAGGGTGAAAGTTGAATCCAGGAATGGCAGTAGTGATATGAAGAAGTCTGCTCAAGTACTCCATACAAATAGTAAATAACAAAGGTGACATGGGAACCCTCTAGCCCCTTTGAAGAAGCCATGAGATTGACCATTAAGTACAATAGAATAGCTAGGAGTACTAACACATTGCATGACCAAGTTAATCAAACCAAGAGGAAAGTTAAGAGCATACAACATCTTTTCAAGAAAGACCCACTCCATAGAGTCATAAGCTTTTCGAAGGTCTACCTTCATCAAACACCTAGGTGAAGATTTCGGATAGTCTAGGTGAAACTTAGAGGAATGTATATACACTTGAGGCTTAAGGAAGTTCATCCCATAGTGATTTAGCTCAAGAACAAGAATAGGATGGTGTCCTATTCTTGTGCCCATTTCGGCCAAAAGCATTGTGAGGAACAATTTTTCTTGTTATCTTTGTTTTATTTATTTTACATGCACTAGATCTTGGAAACTAATTAAAGAGTTAATTATTATATCATAAGAAGAGTCTTATGAGTAGATATATGAACCTAAAAATTGGTATCAGAGCATATGGATGTTGCATGCAACTCACTTTTATAAGTTTGTACGAGTTAAAGTAACTAAATAAAACTATAAATTTGTGATTTATATGATAAAGTGACGAAATATTTATGCATGAAATACCTCCTTGTCCAAAAGTCGTTTTGGGTCATTTTGAAGATTTATGGAAGATTATTGCTTGGTTTAATGATTTTTGGTTAATAAACACATTTTAATGAGTAAATTGAACTTTTTATGACTAAAAATAGTTAAACTTTAAGCCTGGCCATGAACATTTAGTATACCATCACATGCATATTTTACTTACGGTATGTAAAATTTCAGATAAATATGATTTATTTTGCATGATTTATGATTTTTGATGGTTAAAAAGGCATAAATAGTGATTAATTTGACATAAATAGCTAAAACAAATATTATGGCATGAGAAAGTTATCATATGTTGCATATATATTTTACATATAATATGTATAAGTGGAAAATTAATTGGATTTATTTTCGTGTGTTCTAAGTATTTTATTTGATAAAATCGATTAATGGCAACAATTTTTTCCTCTAAAATGATTCGAAATTTATTTGACTAAAATTTTGACATTATGATGTTCCTATAAATGTTCTAGAATATTTAAAATTTTAATTTTCAAATTTATAAATTATTGTAGTTAAATTTGGAATTATTACATTAACGTTATGTGAGTAAGGGTAAAAAACGAGCAATAATGCAAAACCGAGTTGAATTATTGTCAAATAATTAGTGGAGACTAATGTTTAAATCCTAAAATAGTTAGGATAATAAAATTGGACTTAAATTTGATTTAAGTGTTGATTTGTGATTTTAATTGGTTATTATCACGCATTTCCATAAAACCGGGTTAGATACGATATAAGTTTTATTAGGGCGATTTGACACATATATATTGCATGACTTTTACATATAAATATTCTGCATTTTGAATGAATGAATGTCATTTTTGGATTTATGTAATTTTGGATTATGTGATTTGTCTTAGTATGACCTTAGTTTTAATCGATATTACTCGTAATGTAAGGGAGTATTGATTCGGTTGTAATATTTTGTGATCTCGTATCACTTTTATTGTAATATTTTAATTTTTACATTTGTATAATAGTAAAGTCTTGTAATTTTATTATACATTTTCTAATTATTTGCAATCCCGGAGTTTCCTAAAGACGGAGCTATTCGGAAAGACATTCTGAAAAAGACGGTGTCCTTAAGAGGCTTGCACTTGAAGTTCTAGGGACCAAAGGAGTTGGTTTCCAAATTTGTAAATAGACTATTTGATATTCTATTTATGGGAAGGCCATACTATGAATTTATTTTATTGCTTGCATTTTTCTTTATATGTCACATGCATGCCAAATTGCCATATAAATCACACATGCATTTTATCGAGTTAATCGACCGCGTCAATTAGAATCATCGATAGATCACCAATTTTTTTCACTTAATGGAGATGGATAATAAATTGACTTGACCTCTATATTTATTAATTGAGATTTAGCCTTAACAAATAATTGAACCCATGAATCCCAATTTCGTAAGGAAGTAGGTTCGGCTCACCGAGGTGATAAACTTAATACATTGGGTAAGTGGGCAATAAATCGTTATTGCATCGAAATTTGGTTGAACGCAACGGAAAGATTAGGGTTCGTGGACCATGTGTTCCGGGCTAAAGATGACAATAAAGTATTTCATCGACCAAGAATTCTAATGGTAAAATCGGTTAATGAGTTATTCCACCAAGTAATATTAATAAAGGTCGTGGAGTCCGTAGCTCACATAAACCCGAGTTAATATAGGATTTGGGTCTTGGAATCATTTATGTAATTGGGTAGAGGTCACTTTATAACTGCTAAACTTGTTTAAAATATTTATAAGTATTTAAAACGATAAATGTTGATGTTTCTTTTAATTTCTATTTTATAATCAAACTTATTTATTCACAATATCGGCAAACGATAACGATGTTTGACCTCCCACACCACAACTCACCACCGTATCATGGCTTAGATCCTTTATGGATCAATGCAAATTCGAAAAGAATTGTTCTAATTTCGCGGATTAGAATGGGCAACTTCGCCTAGCCACCAAAGACGATGGTAAGCTTCGTTCCTCACCGAGGCTTTTCCCACCACTCCTAATTCAAGGTCAACTAACGCCGTAAGGGAGGCCTATGAGACCTACCCAAAAGAAGTCGGCCGTAATTAAGAATGTCTTGATCTTCTCTAAGGATGTCGAGCTTCAAAGGAATGTCATAAGGATGAATTCCACATATAAGATCTACACTAACCTCGTGACCATGTTTTCACGAGCTCCTAGGATCGTACAATATGAAGTCACATCTCAATTTTTTCAACCTTAACATGAAGGATGGTCAAAATGCCAAAGCCCCCACGTGCTCAAAATGATTGAGCATGTCAAAGAACTCAAGGAGCAAGGAATAGCGATTCCCAAGCAACTTGCGATTGACCGTGTACTCAACTCCCTAAACCGTATCAAAGGGTTGGTTGACTTTAGGGTGAACTTCAACATGCAAAACGTCACCACGACTCTACATGAGTTTCACAAAATGCTTGTGCAAACCAAGCGTGAAATGTGCTATCATGCTAGCACTAGGAAAGATGTTTTGAACACCAAATGACAAAAGCAAAGGGAAGTTCAAGAAGAGTGGACACAAAGGGTACAAGCCCACACTTCTAAGGACAAAGAAAGGCTATTGGGAATAGTTCTTCTAAGTCTAAGAAGGGTGTCGCTTTCAACGACAAGTGCCATTATTGTAATGGTATATGCCATTGGAAACGTATTTGCCCCAGATATTTGGGAGATATTAAGACTGGATGAGATCTTCCAGTAGATAATAGTTCTCCCGGATGTTTATAATATTTATATTAATCTTAACTTTGGTATTTTTATACAAGTTGTAGTTCTCATCCTCCTAATTAGATTAAGGGCATGAGAAGAAAGACAAGGCAAAGCAAGCTAAAGGGGATTTCCAAGATGAGGGAGCTAAGGTAGCACTACATAGAGAAAACCTATGAGTGGCTTGGCGCTATCTTGCTATTTGTCTTTCTAGTTATTTTGAATGTCGTTTTAGAACTTTTGATTTCCGTGTTAGACATAGAAACTGGTTATTATTTCCATTTTGAAAGACAATTATTGTACTTTAGAATGATGGCTTTGTTATCAACCCAAGTCATTATGTTTATGGAATTTATGTTCAAAAATTTTCATTATACAAAGTTAATATCTTAAACATAAAGTATTGTGACAAATTGATCATATGAGAAAATATAATAATTTGATCATTATAATCACCTAAGTTATGAATGGGATTCTTACTGACTTGTGACTAAGTATCACAACTTATTTGAAATAAGAATGCATAGTCCAATCGAGTTAATGATCTCAAATTTGGGGATTTTCAATCCATATAAGCCCAAAGATAAGATCTTATAACGACAATATGACTCCATACGGGTTATGGAAGGGATGAGAACCCTAAATTTGTACTAGAAATGGATGAAGATCCAAGTAATTAGCTTAGATAGAACAAGTATATTGAAAAGTTAGAATACAAAGTATAAACAAATAAGTCTGCTTTAGATCGCTCAAAGATAATACCAGCATTTTAGCTCATTAAACCTAGAGAACAAAGCTGTTTGTGGCTGTGACAACCCTCGCGAATGCGGAAATATAAAACATACAAGCATGTGAAATAATATGCGGAACTACGGTATTTTTAAAAACTTTTAAACATGCAAGATATATATATAACACGAGGTGTGTCAAAATATTACAACTAAGTACGGAATATACAATAAAGAGACGGGGTCTCTTAAAATGTTAGCAAAGAACAAGTGTTTAACCAAAACTAGCTACTATCGTCTAGAGGTGAACTTCCAGGGACAACGCCCGCTAGCTCACACCCGAAACCCAAAATATCGTATCCAAAAATCATCCAAAGCAGGCAACCTGTTCATCCATGAAAAACATGAATGCCACAGTCAGTGGGGAGTAACTCCGGGTTCTCCCAGCCATATCACATCAAACGTACATATAAGGAAATACAAAAGTAAAGCATGCATATATACATATACATGTGAGTTGCGACAAGAATAGATAGGCAATACGAGATATAAGGATAAGAGCATATGGTATACAAATCCGATTTCATCATGATATTCAAAGACTCGGGGAAGACACTCTTAGGCAAGCGAATACGCTCACTAGGGCTTGATCTCACGTTAGCGGTATAAGATGGATAAGATTGAGACTCGACAGACAAACCACGTCAAGTCATGCGATGATCACAATAAATACAACATATTATCATCCATTCACGAACCAAGACCTTGACGGTGTCCAATCATGCAATGACCATGAATAATATCATGAAATCACGCATTCAAAGAACGACGACACAAAGACGACCTTTCTCACGGTAACTGAAACGCACTAGCATCGTGTACATGGCAAGTATGATTAAAAGGCGTTCACGGATGACATTTCCCTCAACCCATATACGATGACATTTCGTATAGGTAGACTAATTTCCTCCTGGTAGGACGACGATAATAATACGGTTCCTAGTCTAAATCTGGCCAGACTCTCGGAATAAATCATGTTCCGATTCGACACGCGCTGACATTTCGCATCCAAGACCCGGGCTTACAATATATATGCCGAGTACCCCAAATTCGGTAGATCAATTCACGACAGGGGCGGAAAACTAGCTCAAGCCTCATAACATGCGGTACGCTACATGCAAATAACACCACCTCGCAAGTACACAACATTTGACGGCCGGGTCGATCAACGCATAGCGTTCAACTCCCAACACCGTCGTCGTATGCCCACTAACACATGCATTTAAGCAGTAGGATACCTCTCCGTTCCGACATTCCAGCCTTACGAACGGGAAGGTAGCCAAGGGAATGAGAGTACAAAGCACAAGACAAACCGTGCTCAAACCGTAACATTTGTGAAAACCGACTCAAAGTGGAACATAGCAAAAACCGTCACAAAACATGTGATACATGCGAATGAAATATCATATATACAAAACATGAATCAATACATGATACCCAAGCATTAGACCAAGTTTAAGAAGCATAATAAATAAGAAACATAGATAACTCTCCAAAACAACAAGTTTGGAAACTAACTTAATCAAGGGTTCACTTCAAACTGTCATAACTAGAGTTCTAGGTATGGGAATGTAGAAATTCCAAATCGAGGTGATAGCTTATCCTCTTACGGTTCCGACGAGTGGTCACAAGCCCAAAACAAGCAAGTAACGAAGGAGATATGAGCATTCTACCAAAAAGGGTCGGTGCTGTGAATTTACACGAGTCCACCCGAGAACCAACAACACCTTCCTATTATTTCCAATTTTCCTAATTTACTTCTATCAACTATCAACAATCAATATTCATCATCAACAATCATCAACTAACAACAATCATCCTCAAAATCATAATTTCTAAGCTTTCTAATTGTATTCCAAAAAAACGAATTCTAACATGGAAATCATGTAAAACACGTAAATGATACCGAGTAACCCTTCACCGTTACCTTAACGCGTCTTTAATCGATTACTAAGCCTTCCTAGTAGTCTCCACCTACAATTAGGCAATATAAGATGAATATCATTCACCTTGAGAAAGACGGATAATTTAAAAAGCGAGAAAGACGGTAATTTTATTACCAATACGGATAGAGGAAGCTAAGAGGGGAAGAATAAGACGAACTTACGTGAATTCCGTCAAGTAACGAATGAACTACGATGAATCAAAGATCGGAAAAAGCTAAGGAGGCAAGGATTGAGTTTTCTTAAAGAGGAAGAAGGTTTGTGTTTGATTTTGGAGTAATGAATTAGGTTAAGGGAATTAGAGTATAAGTAAGGAAAAGTCAACCAAAAAGTCAAACTCGCTTTAAGACGACTTTTTCATGGAATCTCGCAGAAATTCCAAATACGAACTCGGAAATTCTAAATTCGACTCGAAACTTAAAATTATAAATTAAAGCTTAAAATTACTGAAAAGATTTCGTAAAATATTTCTACTAGAAAAATAGGGTACATTTCCGGGTGTTACAGATAAGCTTTAATGACCAATGCTTAAAGGGATTTAAAGTACTACTCATATCCACAAATTGCGCTGGAAAGGACTCGTGTTGATCTATGGGCCATGTACACTGCCCGGCAAGCTACCGTGAGTGACCGTTCCCAACCCAGGGTTTGGGCCGGGGTGTTACAAGTGGTATCAGAGCAACCCTCCGACCATGTGGTGATGGAGGCAGTTTTTATACGCTCCATTGAGATCACACACCTAGCAAGGTAGGATTCTAGGTTAGCGGTTATGCTCCCTCGCGCAACAGAGATGTTGCGTTCTTCAAGTGGGGGTGATTGTAACACCCCACGTTAGTTGAAGAGATCCATTGATAAGATTAAATGACCAGTGCTTAAAGGGATTTAAAGTACTCCTCATATCAACAAAGTGCACTTTCTTTTCTAGTTATCCATGCAAAAGAATTCAAAAGTTAAGTGTTTGACTGCGAGTAGTCTTAGGATGGCTGACCTACTGGGAAGGTTTCCGGGATGCGCTTGAGTGAGGACAAATTGCGTTTAAAAGGACCCGTGTTGATCCGTGGGCCATGTACACTGCCCGTCAAGCTAGTGTGAGTGACCGCTCCTGACCCAGGGTTTGGGCCGAGGTGTTACATACTTAATGTTATTATGAAATGCCTACTTATACTTCACATGATATGATTGTATGTATGATATTGTATGCTTATGTATTTGCTTATATACGTTTTGAAGTGATATGGCTGGGAGAACCTGGAGTTACTCTCCACTGCATGTGGCATTCATGTTTATGAATGAAGAATTTGCTTGCAGGATTGCTATATTTCTTTTCGGGTTCATTAGTTAGCCATCAAGCGTCTAGTGGACGATTGGACCTTATCGCTTATTTTAGCTATTCTAGACTCACTAGACTTTGTTTGAAGGACTTTAGTCTCCCGTTTGTACTTATTACGTTGATGTTGCAGTTATGTTGTTTCATTTGACATTCCTCGTATTGTATGGAATGTAAAAAGTTTTAAAAACTTCTTATTTTCCGCAATTATTCATGCATGCTTGTTTGTTTTTAATTTCCGCGTTTTCGACGGTTGCCACTGTTGGTGTCAGAGCCTATGACGCTCCCGACGCACACATGTGAACCCTACACTTAAATTAAAACTTGACGCTAACATAATGAATGAGAGATGGGTAGAAAAACTAAGGACCTTGTATGGTAGTCTCTATGATTGTGCTAAGTGTTAAGAACTAACATAGTTTTGTTTTTGTGCCTTAAGAAGATGGTTAGACCTCGACTTGTGGATAATGTCATATTGGAGGCTCTCACTCAAGTTCTTAGGAATCAACAAAATGTGGCCAATGCTCATTACAACCATGCCCCTCCTCCTCGAGATGACCATCACCAACGAGGTTATGCTTGGGTGTCTAGCCAAATCGCTAGAAGCAAGATCAAGTCCTATGGTGGAGAACCGGATCCCACCAAACTCTCGGAGTGGTTCCGGGAGATGGAGAAGCAATTCGAATTGTATCAAGTTTGAGAAGAGGACAAAGTAAGAATTTCCAAGCATTTCCTTGTAAGAGAGGCCAACATTAGTGGTCTACTAATAGTCCCACGACAACTCTAGAGGTAAACATTGGTTGGGAACGCTTCAAGACGCTAGTGGAGGATCGATTTTAACCAAAGGATCTTAAGCTACAAAGGCTCAAGGAGTATATCGATTTCAAACAAGGCGAAATGATGGTCCAAGACTTCACTACTCAATTCAACAAGTAAGCCGACTTTGCTGTTAGGCTTATCAAGGATGACGACGATCGTGCCTTCTATTACCGCAACAAGCTAACTCCCTTACTCCATTGTAAGGTGAGGAGAAACTCTACATCATTTGGTGAGCTTTATGGTGATGCCTTGTGGGCATATAATTCAATGAAAGTTATCAAAGAAGAAGCCAAGACAAGGAATCCTTCATCTTCTTTCACTCCTAGACCCAATTTCTATGGCAAAAGGTCATTCACTTCTTCATCCTCTACCTTATTTGCTAACAAAAGGAGGTTCAATGCCCCTTCCAATGCTAATGGTAGAGCTATTGCTCCTTTCATTCATCAAGCTACTACTCAAGTGGCTCCTCAAGCCAATATCCCACCAAATGTTTAAGCTCAAGGCCGCATGTGTAGTGGGTGCCGCAAGCCCCTCCACCCCGGAGGGAGTTGCTCAAAATGACCCCTCATTTGCTTCTTTTACAAGAAGCCCGGTCATCGCTGTAATGATTGCCTTGATCGGAAGTTGCCTATTCCTAATGTTAAGACCAAAGGTTCCATTTATGTCTTGAGTCGTGCCGAGGCCGATGCTTATCCCGAAATTATCACCGGTATATTCTCTATTTTAGAACAACCTTATCTTATCTTATTTGATACCGGTATATTCTCTATTTATGTCATTTGTGTCTTCAACTTATGTTTATAAGTTAGCTATTGAACCTACTTCTAGTCAGGATACCCCCATATCCTTACCATCCGGATAAATTATTTCATGTTCTACTCTTTACCCTAACGCCCCTATCTCCATTGCGGAGACAATATTTCCCGCTAATATCCTTAAGTTCCCTCTAGGATAGTTCGATGTAATCCTAGGTATAGATTGGTTAGCTTTGTACCATGCTAGATTCGAGTGTATAGATCAA
This sequence comes from Heliosperma pusillum, assembly GCA_022085475.1. Lineage (NCBI taxonomy): Eukaryota > Viridiplantae > Streptophyta > Magnoliopsida > Caryophyllales > Caryophyllaceae > Heliosperma > Heliosperma pusillum. Next base: position 17,979 of record JAIUZE010011419.1, on the reverse strand, counting down.
AAGATCTAATTAAGAGCCCCTTAGGAGTTAGAATAACCTATAAGGGATCTCATTCCCGAATGGGTGTGAAATTAGTTTCCACGTAAAGTTGATGAGTATGGTAAGAAAGGGTCACCAATCATTCTTGTGTGTTGTGACTTCTAAATCTAACTATAATACGTGACTTTGTTGATGTGTTTCTCGAAGACCTGGTCGGGATCCCTCTGACTGTGATTTTGAATTTTCCATTGATCTTATGCGTGGAACCGGACCTATTGCCAAAGCCCCGTACCGTATGGCTCCTACCAATTTAAAGGAGTTAAGAAAGCAACTTGATGAAATGATAGAAAAGGGTTTAATTCGTCCGAGTGCCTCACCTTGGGGTGCTCCCGTTCATTTTATGAAGAAGAAAGATGGTTCTATGAGGTTATGCATTGATTATCAGGAGTTGAACCGAGTCACCATCGAGAATAAGTATCCTTTGCCAAGAATTAAATATTTGATTGATCTACTTAAGGGTGCTTCTACTTTTTCGAAGATTGATTTGAGATCCGGATACGATCAAATTCCCGTTTGTGAGTCCGACATTCCCAAGACCGCCTTTAGCACTAGATATGGTCACTTTGAGTTCAAGGTGATGCCATTTGGGTTGACGAATGCTCCCACAATTTTCATGGATCAAATGAACCGCACATTAAGTGAATATCTTGACAAGTGTGTAGTGGTTTTCATCGCCGATATTCTTGTTTTCTCCAAGACCGAAGAAGATCATGCTAATCACCTTTGTTCCATTTTGGGTATTCTTCATCGTCAAAAGTGGTTTGCCAAGTTATCCCAGTGTGAGTTTTGGTTACTTAAGGTGTCCTTTCTTGGACATGTATTTTCCAAGGATGGAGGGATGGTAGATCCCTCGAAGATTGAAGCCGTTGTGGATTGGAAAAGTCCTAAGGATGTTGGTGAGATTCGAAGTTTCCTAGGTTTAGCCGGTTACTATCCACGGTTTGTGAAGGACTTCTCTAAGATCGCTAGACCTATGACCTATGACCTATATATTGAAGAAGGAAACAAAGTTTGTTTGGAGTGACGCATGTGAAGATGCCTTTCAAGAACTGAAGAAGAGGTTGACTACCGCCCCATTTTTGACTTTCACCGAGGATAATGTGGACTTTGATGTCTATTGTGATGCCTCTAAGTTGGGATTGGGTTGTGTGCTTATGCAAAATAAGAAAGTCGTTGCCTATGCCTATAGACAATTGAGAGTTCACGAGGACAATTACCCTACTCACGATCTCGAGTTAGCCGTCGTGGTGCATGTATTGAATGTGACAACCCTCGCGAATGCGGAAATATAAAACAAACAAGCATGTGAATTATATAGCGGAAATATGAAGTTTTAAAAACTTTTATACATGCAAGGAAAGAATACGAGGAGTGTCAAATATTACAAACTAAAGTACGAATTATACTACATCAAGAAACGAAGTCTCTCCAAAATGTTAACAAGTAAAAGTGTTTAGCATACAAGCTAAAATCGTCTAGAGGTGTTTTAATCCAGGGACAACGCCCGCTAGCTCACACCCGAACCCCAAAATGTCAAGCAAAAAGCCATCCAATCAAGCAACCTGTTCATCCATGAAAAACATGAACGCCACAGTCAGTGGGGAGTAACTCCGGGTTCTCCCAGCCATATCACATTAAACGTACATCCAAGGAAATACAAAAGTAAAATCATGCATATATAGATATACATGTGAGATACGATAAGGATCAATAGGCAATACGAGATAAAATGATAAGAGCATATGGTATACAAATCCGAATCCATCATGTTATTCAAAGACTTGGGAAAGACACTCTTAGGCAACCGAATACGCTCACTAGGGCTTGCATCTCACCGTTAGCGGTATAAGTTTGATAAGATTGAGACTCAACAATCAAACCATGCCAAGTCATGCAATGACCATGAATAAATCCATCATGTTATCATCCATTCAAACAACCCAATACATAGACGGTGCCCATCATGCAATGACCATGAATAATATCATGAAATCACGCATTCAAGAACGACGCAACAAACGACATCTCTCACGGTAAATGAAACGCACTAGCACCGTGTACATGGCAAGTATGATTAACAGGCATCCACGGGATAAGCATTTCCCTGAACTCATACACGATCAACATTTCGTATATGTAGACTAATTTCCTCCTGGTAGCACGACGATAATAATACGTACCTAGTCTAAACCTGGCCAGATTCTCGGAACAAACGTGTTCCTGATTCGACATGCGATAAACGTTTCGCATCCAAGACTCGGTCTTACACATGACGCCGAGTACCCCAAATTCGGTAGATCAATTCACGAAAGAGGCGGAAAAGAGCTCAAGCCTCATAACAAGCGGTACGCTACATGCAAATAACACCACCTCGCAAGTACACAACATTTGACGGCCGGGTCGATCAACGCATAGCGTTCAACTCCCAACAACGTCGTCGTATGCCCACTAACACATGCATTTAAGCAGTAGGATACCTCTCCGTTCCGACATTCCAGCCTTACGAACGGGAAGGTAGCCAAGGGAATGAGAGTACAAAGCACAAGACAAAATAGTGCTCAAACCGTATCATTTGTAAAAACCGACTCAAAGTGGGAACATACCAAAAACCGTCACAAAACATGAGAATAGGGAATCATATAAGTTTAAATATGATAAACATGAGCCAATACATGATACATAAGCATTAGAACAAGTTTATGAAGCATAATGAATGAAAACATAGATCACCTCTCCAAAACAACGTTGTTTGGAAACCAACGAAAACAAGGGTTCACTTCAAACGGTCATAACTAGAGTTCTAGACATGCAAATGCAGAAATTCCAAATGGAGGTGATAGCTTATCCTCTTACGGTTTCAACGGGATGTCACACAACCAAAAAAAACAAGTAACGAAGGAGATATGATCAATTTACGAAAAGGGGTAAGTGTAGGAAAATTTCAGTCGGCAGCGAGTGACACAACCTGCGTCACCACGACGCAGCCTGCGTCCTATTCGGACAGGTACGAGTCACATAATCTGCACAATTTCACTTAAGGCATAACATAAATATCATCTATCATCACAATTCATCAATTCTCATATCAATTATTAACTAACAACAACCATCATCAACAACACGATTCCTAAGATTACTAATTATATTCTAGATACGATTTCTAACATGGAAAACACATTAAAACACGTAAATGATATCGAGTAACCCTTTACCGTTACCTTTTCGCGTCTTTAAACGGTTTCTAAACCTTCCTAGTCTCCACCTACATACAATTAGATAATTAAAGATGAATATCATTCACCTTAAGAAAGACGGATAATTTAAAAAGCGAGAACGACGGTAATTTTATTACCAATACGGATAGAGGAAGCTAAGAGGGGAAGAATAAGACGAACTTACGTGAATTCGAGCGAGAAATGAAGGCGTAGTGATGATTCTAAACTTGGAAGAATATGGAGGCTAGGTTTTGGTGTTTATGGTGAGGAAGAAGAAGATTGAGTTGTGAGGGAGTTAGGGTTATGAGGGAGTATATGTAGGGTGAGTAAGTGGAAAAGTCAAGAAAAAGTCAAAGACGGCTCCAGACGGGTTTTACATGAAATCTCGCGGAAATTCCAAATACGAACTCGGAAATTCTAAATTTGACTCGGAAAATTAAAATTACGATGAAAACTAAATTTCGCTGAAAAGTAACCGTAAAATATTTTCACTATAAAAATAGGGTACATTTGCGGGTGTTACAATCACCCCACCTTTTAAAAAGTTTCGTCCTCGAAACTTGAGAGTAGAAAAAAAAAGTATCAAAGACAAGAATCAGCTATAAAAATTAACACGAAAACTTTTATACGGAAAACATTTATGAAATGAGGTTCTTCTCGAAAACGGTTTAAGGAAATTTTTCATAAGTGCGAAACTTTATTTACGAATCACAAGAGTGCCCGTCGCGAACGAGAACTCTAGCTATAAAAAATAAAATCAATATCGAATTAGTGAAATCGAAAATCAAAACAAGTGTTAGTAAGTGTAGGACTAGTTATCAGACGTCTCCAATAACAAGTGCAAACATCCAACCAAACGTAAAATCCAAGTATAAAAGAGAAAGAAATCTATTTTCTCCAAAAAGAGGGTACACAAATCATCTTTAGACTTCTTTGAAACGTTAAAATTAGAAATATAGTATGGAAATTTGAAGGTTTTATTAAAGATAAAATCAAATAACAGGACACTACACGTACATAGAGCGACTCGCACATTTCACACACAATTCAGGGTAACAAAATATATACTAAACACGCAAAAACGAAACAAATCGAACTCTTAGGGAAAGGAAGAATCACGATGAAATCGGTACGACGATCTACAAGTATTCGACATTACTAACTCTACTAATAAACCAAATCCTCAAGAGAATGCAATTTACCCAATTTGCAACTCATCTTATTCAATCATCAGAAATCCTACAAAAATTTCCATAATCACGAAACTTCGAGTAACAAATCCCAATTATTCGAATCCAATTAGAATCTACTAAGGTCCATCGGCACGGTAGACTCCACAACGAACAATCCACATGAAATATTTATTACGCACTCTAATCTTCTTAGTTTCATCAAAACTCTTACTAGAAACCACCAACAAAATATTAATCTAGGGAAACAAGATCGCTAACAACCACAAGGTAAAAAGACTTACCATGAAAATCCCTTGATTCAATTTACTTCAAACTCATTATCCTAAATTTACAATGAACTTTCTCATCCTCGAGAGTCAAAACACAAACCACGCAACAAAACATAATTATCTAAGATTCAACTAGCCTCATCCAAAGTCTCACGACAAAGGAAAATCCACAATCCATTATCGGTTATAAGGATTCTTTAATACGCCATAACATCCTTAATTCGATCATTACTACACTCGAAACCTCAAATATAAAGAGTCACATTAGAAAGCTATGGTGATTATAATCCTCAAGATAAATGAGTTCACCATTCTAACTCTATATTCCATAACAACCGAGCACTCACTATCCAAAGCTTGCAACGAACATTTCTCAATCCCAAACTATGATTCCTTAAGAATACAAGAAAATTACTAATTCCAAACCACAAATGGCCAATTACTTGGCAATTAGACAACCATTCAAATCATCTAGATCATCTAAAACTCAAAATGAATCGATTTTCATTTATGACAAAACTCCTCAAACTTTGGGTACCAACTCAATTACCCTAAAGCAAAGTCTCTTTTAGAATCCAACAATTAGAGACATCTAAATCCCAAATGACATCCTGACGGGCTTATTTTCGGGGTCGTTAATTCCGGAAACTAGCTATGCCAAATAACAATTTATAAAACCAAATCTAGACTCAAACTATCCTAAGTAAAGGGTAGTAAGGGTAAGACAAGGATCGAACCCAAGAGAAGGCGGTGAATGCTAATAATCTAATCTAGACTCTTGCTAAAAACCGATTAAACAAATTAATAAATCTAACCACAAATTAAACACTAATTGAAACAAAGACTAGAATTACTTACAAACTATGATATTCACAATGGTAAACATGTAGATAACAAATAGGGAGAAAGTTTTTCATGAGAAAAGATTATCAATCCTAGAATCACCAATAACAACTAAATAATCAAAGATTCAAATAAGGAAAAACAACTTAGTGCAATTATCCCAAGTTCCCCCACAATTAACAAAGTAAAGATCCCTCCTTTCCTCCCTTCTCTATTTATCTATTGCAAACTTCAAAGAATTAGCCACCATGAATTAAACCATCCATAAATGACCCAATACAACTAAACCCATACTTATTAAACCATAAGCATAAATAAAGATGCAAGCTTTAAGCACAAAACCAAAGAAGCATGCTAGATTCATGAACTAAAACATTAAACCATGTTCTAAATACATAATAACCCAAATTCCACTCAAAAGATTCTAACTTTTAAACCAAAGTTACAATCTTTCAAGTTGCATCAACAAATATCAAGACAAATCAACCAAATTCATCAAGACAATGCAATTTAATCAAACAAACAATTACTAAGATGGTTGGTCTTAACAACAATTCATTCAATAATGAAAATCAAACAAAGGAAGATGAAATTAAATAGAGAAGGAAGGATTAAAAAGTCTTACAATGCTAAAAGGGAAGAACTTGTTCAAATTACACTAAGCAAAAAGAGATTAGCTACCCATAGTCTTCATAATACAACCAATTTCTAAGGAAAAACCCATTACAAAAGCCAAACTTGAAGAACAAAAAGAGAGAAATGCTAAGGAAAATATGATGTTGTATGGTGAATGCTTCCTCCCCTTGTCTCTCTTCAGAAATCTTCTTTTATACCCTTGGTCCGCAAACCTAGGGGCCTTGAAATATGGGCTTCCAAAAGACAAGACGAGAAAATGAGAAAAACCCGTGCTGAGAGATGACGCAGGCTGCGTCCTACGACGCAGGCTGCGTCATGCGCAGGCTGCGTCCTACGACGCAGGCTGCGTCGAACGCTGCCAGATTTTCTTCTTTGCTTTCCTTCTTGACTTTCGTTGACCCCATGGATATTGACCCCGCCTTGACTTCCATTGACCCATTGGGCTTTGTCTTCAAACCTTGGTGATTCATTGTTAGCCCACTTCAAGTTCCGGGTTTTTGGGTCTCGGGTTTTCGGGTTTGACTTTTATTGACTTTCGGGATTTGACTCTTAAATTTGACTTAAAATACTAAATACTAACACTATTACAAAAACTAAAATTAACATAAAACAAAGCTAATGACCCGTAAAAAGTAGAACGAAAGACTCTAAAAGTTACTACTAGACACGACATTATTTGACGTTGTCAAACACCCCCACACTTGGACTTTTACTCGTCCCGAGTAAAACTCGAGATTAACATGAACGACACGAGCCCAACAAAGTGTGTGTGAAGGCATTGACCTCTCTTCCCTCACTACAACCTTCTTATTCTCCCTCTTAAACAATCCACCTATGACAAAACCAAAACAAAAAGACTCAATTCTTGTGACACTCTTCTCTCACTCCCCCTCCTTATATCATCCCTCAAGACTAAAGACACGACATGCCACCTACTCCGACTCAAATCAACTCCTCCCTACTTATAGCTCCCAATAAAGTAGTATGACCATCTTTTGCCTTATCCCAAGGCATAGCGAGATGGTCTTTCTCAACAATCTTCACACAAATCCCCTCCTTATATCACCCCCTTATTACTCCACTAATGCAAATCATGGTTACTTGGTTGGCCCCAAACTTCACAATTTGCACAACCAAGCGACCACCAACATAAATCCACCAATTTGGAACAAAGTTTTGTGACTCAAAAATAAAAATAAAAGGGTCCTAAACTAGCCTCCTTCCAATTTTCCTCCTTATCACTCCCTTCTTATTCCTCCAAAAATTCTCATCATAGGAAGAATTATGCTCAATTTTTTTTCATTTTTTCATTTTTTTTCATTTTTTTTTCTTGAAAATCCCTCATTTTGCCTAAGGTGCCCTTTCGGGTTTTCACCTTAGCTTTTCCTTTCCTCTCATTGGTGGCTCGCAACTCGATTCTTCATTTTGCCCGGAATGCCCTTTCGGGTTTTCATTCCGTCCTCGGCCACCTTCCCAATCTTGCCTAGGTGCCCACCCTTGTGGGTTTTCACCTAGCCGGGATTTTCAAATTTTTTTTTTCTTTTTTTTTTCTTTTTTTTTCTTTTTCTTTTTCTTCAAAATAAAGACATAAAAATTTTTTTTTTTTTTTTACAATGCATCAAAAACAAACTAACTATGTACAATCTTCTCCCCCACACTTAGAATACACAATGTCCTCATTGTGGAGGAGAGGAAAAAATGTTACCTCATCAATTTCCGAAAGGAGAAGATCCCGAGGCACCTCCTCGGTTTCTCCTCCTATCCCTTGCTTCTCTAATCCGTCTTCTTTGCTCCATGCCTTCATCAAGGGTTGCTTGGGTGTAAGGAAAAGGGTAGCCCGGGTTTTGTTGCATGGACATCCCAAAGAGAGAGCTAGCCAATCCATAAACGTCCTCTTGCGCCACCGCATCTTCATAGGAGTCTTGAAGATAGGTGTGGTGGCGCTCATTTTGAGCGCTAAAGTGGTTCGTAGCTTGCTCTCTCCAAGCATTTTGGGTGGCCCACATATCATTTTGCTCTTTCCACCTTTGGTCTTGTTGTTCTCTCCAAAGGCGGGCTTCCTCTTGCCCGTCTAGCATCCTCTTCCATTCCTCATTTTGAGCCCTCTCGGCTTCCCCTCTCAATCTCTCCCTCTCCTCCACAACATTATGCCAATCATCCAAACTCTCAAGCCTACCTCCTTGTAATTGTTGCCAAGTGTTTGAGGCATCTACCCTCCCACTAATGTGTGCCAAGACGTCGTTGGTGCTAGCAAAATAGTTAGCCATTTGTTGTTGCCATGGCTCCACGGGTGTGCTAGAACGACCCTCCGCATCAAACATGGGGGTGTCGGTATTATGGTGGCTTGGGAAAGGTGATTGGAAATGAAATGGTGGTGGTTGTTGTTGTTGTTGTTGTTGTTGTTGTTGTTGTTGTTGTTGTTGTTGTTGATGTTGTTCAAAATTGGTGGTTTAAGAAGGGCCTTGCTCAATTGCAAGTATCTCAATCTCGTCTCTCAAATGCTCACTTCCCCCACCACCTTCTCTCCTTACCCTCCTTTGCCTCAAAGGCACTTCTTCTACCTCCTCCTCCTCCTCCGCACTACTTACCCCCAAACTTTCCTCCCTAGGACATACAAAATCCCAAGCCGCGGGTCCTCTAGGTAAAGGATTGTTTTGAGGTCTAGGCAACTTCATGTAGCTTAGCCCGTCACTTCCCAACCAAAACCCTTTTGACGGGCTTATTTTCGGGGTCGTTAATTCCGGAAACTAGCTATGCCAAATAACAATTTATAAAACCAAATCTAGACTCAAACTATCCTAAGTAAAGGGTAGTAAGGGTAAGACAAGGATCGAACCCAAGAGAAGGCGGTGAATGCTAATAATCTAATCTAGACTCTTGCTAAAAACCGATTAAACAAATTAATAAATCTAACCACAAATTAAACACTAATTGAAACAAAGACTAGAATTACTTACAAACTATGATATTCACAATGGTAAACATGTAGATAACAAATAGGGAGAAAGTTTTTCATGAGAAAAGATTATCAATCCTAGAATCACCAATAACAACTAAATAATCAAAGATTCAAGTAAGGAAAAACAACTTAGTGCAATTATCCCAAGTTCCCCCACAATTAACAAAGTAAAGATCCCTCCTTTCCTCCCTTCTCTATTTATCTATTGCAAACTTCAAAGAATTAGCCACCATGAATTAAACCATCCATAAATGACCCAATACAACTAAACCCATACTTATTAAACCATAAGCATAAATAAAGATGCAAGCTTTAAGCACAAAACCAAAGAAGCATGCTAGATTCATGAACTAAAACATTAAACCATGTTCTAAATACATAATAACCCAAATTCCACTCAAAAGATTCTAACTTTTAAACCAAAGTTACAATCTTTCAAGTTGCATCAACAAATATCAAGATAAATCAACCAAATTCATCAAGACAATGCAATTTAATCGAACAAGTAATTACTAAGATGGTTGGTCTTAACAACAATTCATTCAATAATGAAAATCAAACAAAGGAAGATGAAATTAAATAGAGAAGGAAGGATTAAAAAGTCTTACAATGCTAAAGGGAAGAACTTGTTCAAATTACACTAAGCAAAAAGGAGATTAGCTACCCATAGTCTTCATAATACAACCAATTTCTAAGGAAAAACCCATTACAAAAGCCAAACTTGAAGAACAAAAAGAGAGAAATGCTAAGGAAAAATATGATGTTGTATGGTGAATGCTTCCTCCCCTTGTCTCTCTTCAGAAATCTTCTTTTATACCCTTGGTCCGCAAACCTAGGGGCCTTGAAATATGGGCTTCCAAAAGACAAGACGAGAAAATGAGAAAAAACCATGCTGAGAGATGACGCAGTCTGCGTTCTACGACGCAGGCTGCGTCCTACGACGCAGGCTGCGTCGAACGCTGCCAGATTTTCTTCTTTGCTTTCCTTCTTGACTTTCGTTGACCCCATGGATATTGACCCCGCCTTGACTTCCATTGACCCATTGGGCTTTGTCTTCAAACCTTGGTGATTCATTGTTAGCCCACTTCAAGTTCCGGGTTTTTGGGTCTCGGGTTTTCGGGGTTGACTTTTATTGACTTTCGGGATTTGACTCTTAAATTTGACTTAAAATACTAAATACTAACACTATTACAAAAACTAAAATTAACATAAAACAAAGCTAATGACCCGTAAAAAGTAGAACGAAAGACTCTAAAAGTTACTACTAGACACGACATTATTTGACGTTGTCACATCCCAAGCAACCGTTATAATACCCAACAACAACGAACTATTATCATGATCAACTCAATTCTCAAAATGACACTACAATACCAAGCTCCAAATCTAAAACTACTAGGAGAGGATACATTACCACTATTAGGATTCATCCTAGAGCTTAAGTCCTATTTCCCATGATGAAATACAACATGAAATTTGCTAAATCCAAATACACATATTCTAACTAAAGAATCCCACAATACATTACAATTATTCTCTGAACCTTACAAACGGAATATCCAATCCACTAAGGAAAAGATGAAGCGGCAACGAGATAGGAAACGATAAGAAATCTCAAGGAGAATGCGAGAATAAAATCAGGCACGAGATTAAAAGAGAGGAACACTGAAAATAACGAGGCCAAGAAAGAGACAAAGCAGATAGTAGAGTCATGAAGATATCTGAGTAAGAAAGAAGATATGAGCATGCGATTTCTTAAAGATCAATCTTGACAAAAACATTCAAGAATGGAAATGAAAAGGGATGATGGCACAAGTAAAGGTTTAAGGTTTAATCCACGAAATTTCTCCTTTCAGACTTAGGGTGATAGTAAAGCAACTCATTCCAAACAAAGGTCTCTTACAAGGGACCATGGTACCACAATAATCAAAGTAAGGTACACCTAGATTTAATAAATCGATTACAACCCAATTCATCCATCCTTTCATATCTCACGGAACCCCAACTGCGGAATTGCAACTCAATTATTGCACTGAAACTATTCAGAAAGACAACTAAACAATGACAATTTGATTGAGATTCAGACACTTTGCAAATACTCTGTTTCTGTTTGAATTGATTGTTAAAGAACAAGGATAGGACCTTAACCAAAGCACAAAGCCAATGATTGAGGGTTGAACTTTGATCCCAGCACACAGCTAAGGACCCAAGCTCACTTCCAAGCACAAAGCAAAGGAAGTTGTCTCAAGCACACAGCCAAGAGATGCAACAGAAACAAGGTTTCAGTTTTATGTTTTACTTCAAATCTGATTTGTATTTCATTAGGTGAAGGCCTTATATAGGCAGCAAGGATACACTCAGACGTTTAGGACACATCTAGGGCCACAAGGGCTTACAACATGAAACAAAATAACAGCTACAAACTTGCAGAATTCTGACATAAAGTAGATAAAGTAGAAAGTAGTTTCTAAAGAGACAATCTTCCTTAATTGTTTGATCAGGTGTGTCTTGGGTGAAGAGTGGACTTTCAAGCTTGGGTTTGTGAACCAAACTGAAGTAGGAAGGCTCCCAAAGATGTGCTGAAGGTACCTCACGCATTGTTTGTTCAAAAGGGGAAGGTTGACAGTGACATATTAACTACTACACCAAAGGCTGAAATCTGGACAGTTTGAAGTTGTCCCTAAGCTAACTCTTTGTGTGTTTGTTTCTTGGAAGGGAAGTCCTGGGGAAAGTTGTAGAGGACCTTCCCAAGACATAGGTTTAGGGATTGGTTAGGCTTGTTTGATTGGCTAAAAGAGGAAGGTTTGACAAAACAGCTAAACTGCTACATGTAAGGCTGTAACTGGACTGGTTCACTTGGGTTGTGTTTTGAGGGGTGTTCTTGACGTTTTCTGAGGAAGGTTTCCTGGACAAAAAGGTAGTAGACCCTCCCTAGTACCATGCCCCATAGTTGGTTTGGAGTCCCTAAGCTTGGAAGTTGCCCTGAGACCCTCCCCAAGGCACTGCTGCTGGCTGAGTTTCCAAAGGTTTTGTTGGCTTGTTTTGTGAGTCTGTTTTGTGGCTTGTTTGGTCTTGGCTCGTGTCATGGCTACCACTGGCTCGTGTCTTTGTGTGGTGGCTTGGGCCTTGGCTATACAAAGCATTAAGATAGCTTTTGACATAGGGTAGGTTTGGCATTGAATCCTGGTTAGGCTGATCATAGGTTGATTGGCCTTGTCTTTGAGCATGGCATTGAACTCCTGTTGCAACCCCTCCTTCTTGAAAAAGATTTGCCCTCAAATCCCCTTCATCCTCAGAGTCTTCTTGATAATGACTTAGGTCTCCCACATTGAATGTCCCATGTACCCCATAATCCCCTGGTAAATCTATCTTGTAAGCATTAGGTCCTACCCTTTCAAGCACTTCAAAAGGACCATCAGCTCTTGGCATGAGTTTGTTTTTCCTTTTCTCTGGGAATCTTTCTTTCCTTAAGTGCAGCCACACCATGTCTCCTGCCTTGAACTCTCTAGCTTTCTTTGGACCTTTGGCTCTTGACTTATACATTTCATTTGTTCTCTCAATCTGTTTCTTGACTTGACTGTGAATCTGCATCATCTGTTGTACTCTTTCTTTGGCATCATAGTTGACTTCTTTCCTTATCACTGGTGCTAGGTCTGTAGGCATTAGAGGATTAGCACCATAAACAACTTCAAAAGGGGTCTTACCTGTGCTGTGTGAGGGAGCTCTATTGAATGCAAACTCAGCTTGTGACAGTTTGATATCCCAATCCTTTAATGACTTAGCAATGATACATCTCAAGATTCTTCCTAGAGTTTTGTTAGTAACCTCTGTCTGCCCATCTGTTTGGGGATGGTATGCTGTGCTGAAGAGTAACCTTGAACCTAGGAGCCTCCAGAGTGACCTCCAAAAGTGGCTCATAAACTTAGTATCCCTATCAGACACAATGCTTCTTGGTACCCCATGCAACTTTACTATTTCCTTGAAGTAGAGTTCTGCTACCCCCATGGCATCTTCTGTCTTCTTACAAGCAACAAAGTGGGCCATTTTGCTGAACCTATCCACTACCACCATTACTGAGTCTTTGCCCCTTTGTGTCCTAGGCAATGCCACTATGAAATCCATACTGATGTCCTCCCAAGGTTTGTTTGGTACAGGTAGTGGGGTGTAGGGACCTGCATGGAACTGTGACTTGGCTAGTTGACAGGGTTTGCACCTTTTAATAGTGTCCTGCACATCACCTAGCATCTTGGGCCAATAGAACTGCTCATGCAATATCTCATAGGTCTTTTGTACCCCAAAGTGCCCTGCAAGTCCATTGCAATGGACCTCCTTGACTAGTAATCCTCTGTAAGGACCTCTAGGTATGCATAGTTTGTTTCCTTGGAAGAGGAATCCATTCTGTGTCAAGTACTTGCTCCCCTTCTTGAGTTTTCCTTCTGCATACACTTCCCATTCCTCCTTGAAGTCTGGATCTTCCATGTAGAGTTCCTTCATGAATTCAAAGCCTAGGACCCTTTGCTCCATGAATGACAACATCACAGATCTCCTAGAAAGAGCATCAGCTACTACATTGTTCTTGCCTTCTATGTACTTGCTTGAAAAGGAGAAAGATTGCAGGAATTCTACCCACTTGGCATGCCTGGGGTTGAGTTTGTGTTGACCATTGATGAACTTTAAAGCCTCATGGTCTGAATGTAGCACAAAAGGCTTAGGTTTTAGGTAATGCCCCCAATGATTCAGAGCTCTCACTATGGCATAAAACTCTTTGTCATAGGTAGAGTAATTCAACCTTGCTCCACTTAGCTTCTCACTGAAATAGGCTATGGGCCTCTTCTCTTGAACCAGTACTGCCCCAACTCCTAACCCACTTGCATCACATTCTACTTCAAACAGTTTGTTAAAGTCAGGTAAGCCTAGTATAGGGGATCTACACAACAGATCCTTAATGGTTTTGAAGGACTTCTCTGCCTTTTCTCCCCAAGTAAACTCTCCTTTCTTCATGCATTCTGTGATAGGAGCCATGATAGAACTGAACCCCTGAATGAACCTTCTATAGAAGGATGCCAACCCATGGAAACTCCTGACCTCTGTTACTGTCTTAGGTGTGGGCCAATCCCTGATTGCCTTAACCTTCTCAGGATCAACAGCTACCCCATCCTTTGATATGATGAACCCAAGGAAGTGAACCTCAGGCTGCATGAAAGTGCACTTCTCTAGCTTACCATATAGCTTATTCTTCCTGAGAACCTCACAAAGCAAGTTCAGATGTTGTAGGTGTTCCTTCTTGCTTGAACTGTAGACTAGAATGTCATCAAAGTATACCACAATGAAATTTCCCAAGTAAGGCCTTAAGACTTCTGTCATGAGCCTCATGAAGGTGCTAGGGGCATTGGAGAGCCCAAATGGCATCACTAACCATTCATACAGCCCATGCTTGGTCTTGAAAGCAGTCTTCCACTCATCTCCAGCTCTTATCCTTACTTGATGATACCCTTGCCTTAGATCAATCTTAGTGAACACTTGAGCCCCACTGAGTTCATCCAGAATGTCATTGAGTCTAGGTATAGGGAACCTATACTTAATGGTGATATTGTTAATTGCTCTGCTATCTATACACATCCTCCAAGTTCCATCCTTCTTAGGCACTAGCAGTGCTGGTACAGCACAAGGACTAAGAGACTCCCTGACATACCCTTTGCTAAGCAATTCTCCCACCTGAGATTGCAGCTCTTGTGTTGCCCTGGGGTCACTTCTATAGGCTGGCTTGTTTGGAAGGACAGCCCCAGGTACTAGATCAATGTGGTGCTCAATTCCCCTTAGTGGGGGTAATCCACTAGGTAGTTCAGCAGGGAAAACATCCTCATAGGTTTTCAGCAAGGCTTGTACTTCCTTAGGCACTTGGTTAGACCCTTCCCCTACCTCCTTGGTGAGGAGGACATAGACTGGCCTAAGATCATTTAACTCTTGCTCCATCTCTGCTTCACTTAACAGCAGAACTTCCTTAGCAGCTTCAGTTAAGAGTGGAGGGTTCCCTTTCAGGATAGGGGGTAAAGGAGCTAAGATGATTTTCTTCTTCCCAAACCTAAAAGAGTAAGTATTGTCCCTTCCCTGATGGACAGCATCCCTATCAAACTCCCAGGGCCTCCCTAATAGAAGGTGACAAGCATCCATAGGCAATACATCACACAAGGCCTCATCAGCATATCCTTTCCCAATAGAAAATGGAACAACACATTGTTGATCTACTCTAACTTCAGCCCCCTTGTTCAGCCACCTAAGCTTGTAAGGTTGAGGGTGGTCTTTGGTGGGCAATGTTAGTTTATCCACCATTGTCTTAGAGGCTACATTGGTGCAACTCCCTCCATCCACAATCAGATTACACACCCTCCCTTTTATGGTGCACCTAGTTCTAAAGATCTGGTGTCTTTGATCTTCTTCTAAGGGTTGGGGTTGTGTGTGCATCACCCTCCAAGTCACCAGACTTAACCCAGCATCAGGTTCTATCAACTCCTCACTAGCCTCTATCTCAGGCTC
Source organism: Heliosperma pusillum (assembly GCA_022085475.1). NCBI lineage: Eukaryota > Viridiplantae > Streptophyta > Magnoliopsida > Caryophyllales > Caryophyllaceae > Heliosperma > Heliosperma pusillum. Next base: position 2,291 of record JAIUZE010011419.1, on the reverse strand, counting down.
TTCCATCTCCTCATCACAGACCAACACCTCATCATCCCCCCAATGGATTACCTCTAGAGTGCTCAGAGCTCTTTTAGATGGACATTCTCTAGCAAAATGTCCATATCCTTGACATTGAAAACACTTTTTGAGGGGGGTAGTCTTCCTTTGGCCTGCCTCAACAACCTTGCTTTTATCAGGGTTAAAAGGAGTCTTAGTAGGAGCCACAGGTTCTCCCATCTTAATTCCTACAAAAGGTTTGTAGTTAGGTGTTCTAGCAGGAGTTTTAGAGACACTGGCTTTCCCTTTCCCCAACTTTTCTACTCTTAAGGACAAGTTGACAGCTTCCTCAAAGGAGTATATGTTTTGCAGCCTAACTTTACTAGCTATCCTCTCATCCAAGCCTTCTAAAAACCTTGCTATCTTTTGCTCAGATTTCTCAACAACCTCACATTGCAATGTAAGTTGTTCAAAGTCTCTTAAATAAGATTCTACAGGTTTTTGTTCTTGTTTAAGGTGAGTGAGCTTAATGAACATGTCCTGAGTGTAGTCCCTAGAGACAAACTTAGCTCTCATCTTCTTTTTCAGTTTGAGCCATGACTTAACAGGTTCTTTCCCTTCCCTAACCCTCAAGGTTTTCATGTTTTCATACCACAGTGAGGCATAGCCTTTTAGTTTCATGATAGCAACCTTAAAAGCCTTTCTATCAGTGTATCCTTTAAACTCAAAGACTCTTTCTACAGACCTTAGCCAATCTAAGAAATCATCAGGGTTCAAGCTACCTAGAAAGTCAGGAATCTCTACCTTGATATCTTTGTCTTGGTGTCTGAGAAGATTGTGATCTGAGCCATCTGAATCTGACATTTCAAACTGATCTACAGGTTGTCTCCTCCTTACTCCACCTTGTGGGAAAGGTGCTCCTCTTCCTCGACCTCTGCCTCCCCTTGTATCATTGTTCTGTTGGCCCTCAAGGAGTTCATTGACAGATCTAGAGACCTCCATTACAGTTCTGACAAGATCTTGAACTGTGTTTTCAATACCTGTGATTCTCTCTTCACTCATGGTTGTATTTTGTGTTTTTAATGTAGTTAGGTAGATGAACTCACAAACCAAAGCTCTGATAACCAATTTGCACTGAAACTATTCAGAAAAGACAACTAAACAATGACAATTTGAGCTAAGATTAAGACACTTGCAAATACTCTGTTTTCTGTTTGAATTGATTGTTAAAGAACAAGGATAGGACCTTAACCAAAGCACAAAGCCAATGATTGAGGGTTGAACTTTGATCCCAGCACACAGCTAAGGACCCCAGCTCACTTCCAAGCACAAAGCAAAGGAAGTTGTCTCAAGCACACAGCCAAGAGATGCAACAGAAACAAGGTTTCAGTTTTATGTTTTTACTTCAAATCTGATTTGTATTTCATTAGGTGAAGGCCTTATATAGGCAGCAAGGATACACTCAGACATTTAGGACACATCTAGGGCCACAAGGGCTTACAACATGAAACAAAATAACAGCTACAAACTTGCAGAATTCTGACATAAAGTAGATAAATTAGAAAGTAGTTTCTAAAGAGACAATCTTCCTTAATTGTTTGATCAGGTGAGTCTTGGGTGAAGAGTGGACTTTCAAGCTTGGGTTTGTGAACCAAACTGAAGTAGGAAGGCTCCCAAAGATGTGCTGAAGGTACCTCACGCATTGTTTGTTCAAAAGGGGAAGGTTGACAGTGACATATTAACTACTACACCAAAGGCTGAAATCTGGACAGTTTGAAGTTGTCCCTAAGCTAACTCTTTGTGTGTTTGTTTCTTGGAAGGGAAGTCCTGGGGAAAGTTGTAGAGGACCTTCCCAAGACATAGGTTTAGGGATTGGTTAGGCTTGTTTGATTGGCTAAATGAGGAAGGTTTGACAAAACAGCTAAACTGCTACATGTAAGGCTGTAACTGGACTGGTTCACTTGGGTTGTGTTTTGAGGGGTGTTCTTGACGTTTTCTGAGGAAGGTTTCCTGGACTAAAAGGTAGTAGACCCTCCCTAGTACCATGCCCCATAGTTGGTTTGAGGTCCCTAAGCTTGGAAGTTGCCCTGAGACCCTCCCCAAGGCACTGCTGCTGGCTGAGTTTCCAAAGGTTTTGTTGGCTTGTTTTGTGAGTCTGTTTTGTGGCTTGTTTGGTCTTGGCTCGTGTCATGGCTACCACTGGCTCGTATCTTTGTGTGGCTTGGGCCTGGGCTATACAAAGCATTAAGATAGCTTTTGACATAAGGTAGGTTTGGCATTGAATCCTGGTTAGGCTGATCATAGGTTGATTG
>JAIUZE010011418.1:0-11558 GCA_022085475.1 Heliosperma pusillum | reverse complement strand
TCTTGACCCGTAACTGACCCGACCCGAAAATAACCCGATCCAAAACCACTCAACCCGAAAATGACCCGATAAAACATAACTTTAATTGAACCGAAAAGACTTAAAATGGCCTTTTGTCTCTTTTTTTTTTACCCGAAAATGACCCGACCCGAAATAACCCGACCCGGTTGACCCGAAACGGACCTGACAACTAACCCGAAACAAACCCGAAACCCGAAATGACCCGACCCGACCCGAATTAACCCGAAATCAACGAAAGACCCGAACTGACCCGACCCGAACTGGCCCGACCCGAACCCGACCCGGTTGACCCGTTTGCCAGGTCTAGGCCTATCTACCAAAATGAACAGTAAATACAAGTTTGGAATCCATCCTAATGGACCCGAGAAGCTTGACTTTGTCTCATCTTGGTCCATGTAGCGGGAGTGAGCATCCGATCTCCATCTTTAGTCTTCTTAAATTACATTTTCAAAATTACAAAATAAACCTATTTACATTCTAATTCCAAAAACATAATTAAAAGAAATAAAAAGGAGATTCGAGATCTCAAAAATACATCCAAACCATGTTTCCATCATTACGAAAACATGATTAACTAAGGCCACAATAGGTTTTACATTTTTCAACCAATTGCAAAAAAAAACGTAAATCAAACCATTCATTCATTCATTCATTCGACAAAAATAAAATGCATCAACTATATAAATTAATTCTTCAAGACATAATTCTGTAATTATGTAGAGTAATTTATCCAAACCACCATTTTATACGATCAAAATTATGTGACAATTCCTTAATTGCCCACAACAATTTTAATCTCCCATAATCCATTTTATTTTATACCTTTTTAAAATAATCGGGTATCATTATTGTGAACCTTTTCACAATAACAAACAAAACATTATCTTTTTAATGCCCAAAAAAAAAAAAAAAAAATTTTCTTTACTGATCACTGTTCACGTGAACAGTACCATTCCAAAAAAAAAAATTTTTTTTTTTTATGGTTTAACCCAAAAACCGAAAAACAGTAAAAATAAAAATGAAAAAAAAAAAAAAAAAACTGCTGCAAACAGCAATAAAAAAAAACATTTTTTTATTTATTTACAGTAGCAGCACGGACGGTGCAAAAAAAAAATTTTCGGTGTTGCCAATATTGCTAGATCGGTACAAAATTCAATATTCAATCGTTATTAAATATTGATTCAAACTAGATTATTCAATTTAACCTTTTAAAATGAACATCTAAATCATGATTAAATCGATTATCCTTATATTCATTTAATCACAATCGCTTTGAACATCATTAAAATTGAATCATTATACAAAAATTATCAATTTAAAACAATGAGGCCGAAAACAATAGCAACAACAAAAATCAAAACAATTTCATCTTATTTTAATTTAATCCTTATCAAATTAAAACAAGTACAAATTTATTATATTGAATTTTAACCTTTTAAAATAACAATATCAATAAATCAACAATGGAAAAACAAGACCCAAAAAAAAAATTGAATCAAACGGCAAAAAAAATTCAGCCGTGACCTAAAATTTTTTTTCCGGTTTTATTTTTTTTTCCCAAATTTATATTTCATAAAATGAAAATCATATAATATAATTTTGTAGCCTTACGCTCTGATACCACTTGTGGGAAATAACAGTTTACTTCCCCTTTAAACTTAGGATTATAACAAAATTATAGAATATGAATTGCGAGTCATAAATATGAAAACGATATAAAACATAGAGAAAACGAATTAAACCTTTGGTCCTAGCAAAAGGCCTAAGAACAGATATCAAAGCAGATATCCTCCTAATCGTCTCACCCAAGATTGATCGAGAAATGCCCTTGTATTTGCTAGAAAATTAGAGAGAAAAAGAGTCTGTATCTTTTTGTGAGATGTGAATTAATGATGAATAAAATTAGAGAGTTAGAATGAGTAAAACCCTACCCATATATCAACTCTCACACGGCACCAAATGGAGAAAATAAGGGATTATTTTTCTCTTATTTTGTTACCCTATTTGACCGAAATTCCAAAGTGTATTTGGACTCTTTTTCGGTTATATTAGCTTCCATTTAATATAATGTTATACATATTATATTTGTCTAATATGTTGTCATACATTAATAAGGTCCATTACAACATTTTGCAGTGGATATATTAACATAACAATTATTATGACAATCGTATAATATATACTTCAATTATAAATATCGGTATATTCATAATCACGCTAATTAAATATAACGGTTTATGTTTAATTACGAATTAACATTTTAATTCGTTTAAGCTCACATTATATACTAACAACTAAATATAACATTTTATATTTAATTACGAATTACAGTTAATTCGTCTTAGCTAACATTATTTAATCGTTATTAAATAATTATATCATCATCACATTGACTAACCTTTTAGTCAAAAACACCGACTAACCTTTTAGTCATTTAATAAGGCATCAATATGATTATTTTCTCAAATAATCACATCTCTCAATCACATCCTTTAGGTGTGACTTTTAGGGACCAGTTGATCACCGCCATCTGTATGACAATAACGTCAAACTTATCTAGCAAGCCAACCGTTATCGATAAACGTTAATCAACTGATTACAATACAAAGTATACCCTGTGAACCTATAGAGATTTATTTATGTTATTGCACTAACTGTGGAGGACACTGGCTCCAACACTTTGGAACGCCAATTAACTCGTCAGGGGAGAGATGAGCGTAACAATATGCAAGAGCTTCGTCTAATATAGCACGTTCAGCAATACAACCTTCTGGACGATACCGATTAGATGTATAGTCCTTGTACACTTTCATCAATCTTTCGAAAGGATACTGGTATCTCAAGTACACGGGCCCAAAGTACAAAATCTCCCTAGCCAAGTGAGTGGTCAGGTGAATCATGATAGTGAAAAAAGAGGGTGGAAAATACATTTCAAAATGACAAAGAGAGGTGACAACGAGGTCCTGCAATGAATCCGCATCATCGGGATCGATGACTTTATCGCATATGGACTGGAAGAAGAGACAGAATCTGGTAATAGCATATCGTACCTTTTCAGGTAAAATGGAGCGAATAGCCACGGATATTAATTGTTGCATCAAAGTGTGGCAATCATGTGACTTTAACCCGGTGAGTTTTAGATCTTGCATCGACACAAGGCTTTTGATGTTGGACGAATAACCATGTGGCACTTTAATTCCATTCAAGCATGCACAAAACTCTTTTTTCTCATTCCGTGAAAGGGTATAAGCTGCTGGCGGTAAAAATGTACCATTACCTCTCTTCTGTGGTGCCAACTCTAGCCTAATACCCATCATTTGCATATCTTCCCTAGCTGCGGCGTTATCCTTTGTTTTACCGGGAACATTCAGGAGGGTATTGATAATATTATCACAAACATTTTTCTCAATGTGCATGAAATCGAGGCAATGCCTGACCTCCAGGTCAGGCCAATATGGAAGTTTATCAAAAAATATGGATCTTTTCTTATACCCACGAGTAGACAATTTAGAGCTGTTCTTCTTCCCATATTTTATCTCAATATGCTTTACTTTCTGATAAACTTCATGCCCACTCAAAATTCTAGGAGGTTGACGAAGTTCTTGACGTCCATTAAATGCTTTCTGCTGCTTGCGATAACAATGGTCAGGATCCAAGCCCCTCCTATTTCCCAAATACACATACTTATGAGAACACTTCAAGTATTCAGACTCGATATCCTCCCCACACAATGGACATGCCTCTTTCCCATGCACCGTATGCCCAGAAAGGTCGCCATAAGCCGGATAGTCGGTTATTGTACACAATAACATCGCTCTCAAATTGAAAGTTTCATTCCTATATGCATCAAATACTTCTATCCCACTATCCCACAAAATTCGCAAATCATCTAAAAGAGGTTCCAAATAGACATCTATATTATTTCCAGGTTGTTTAGGGCCGGAAATTAACAACGACAACATCAAGTACTTTCTTTTCATGCACACATATGGAGGTAAGTTGTATATTGCCAACACTACTGGCCAAGTACTATGTTGGGTACTCATGTTTCCATGTGGGTTCATTCCATCAGTGGACAGCGCTAGACGTAAGTTTCTAGGTTCAATGCCGAAATCGGGATACTTAGCGTCGAACGATTTCCATTGTAGGGGTGAGCAAAACCGTATATCCGATACGGTTTTCAAAACCGTATCGGATATCCGGTTTTTAAAAATCTCAATTTTGAGTATCCTTATCCGATACGGATTTTCCGTATATCCGGAAACCGTATATCCGGTTTTTCCGTATATCCGGAAACCGTATATCCGGTATCCGGTTTTTCATTTAATTATGTACAATTTTATGTCTTATTTTTATTTTTTTTGTGATTTTATGATTTTTCTTAATAAGTTAAAAGAGTATCACATATTATAAGAGTAAATAACTTAAAAATGTATAAAAGTAACAAAATTAAGTCACGGATATACTCGACATTTAGTGGTTTTATGATTTTATTTTTATATATTATATTAAAAATAAAAACCGTATCGGAAACCGTATATCCGGTTTCAAATTTTGCCGATACGTATCCGATACGGGTTTTTTATAAACCGTATCGTATATACGGAAATTCGTATCGGATATACGGGAAATCCGTATATAATTGAAACCGTAATTATACGTATCGGATACGTAATAATAAAACCGATCGATATTTTGGCTCAGCCTATCCATTGACATACACCTATGACGGGTGTCTTAGCTTCCCATCATTTATTCTTCCAGTTTCATGCCAAGTTAACATTTTTGAATCATTGCTATTCGCAAACATCCTTATGAATCTTGGTATCACTGGAAAATACCATAACACCTTAGCCGGGATCCCTTCCTTATCCTTATAACGCCACACAAAACAAATCGGACAATTGGTTAAGTTTTGATATAATTTTCGATACAATACGCAGTCATTTGGACATGCATGTATTTTCTCATATTTCATACCCACCCCTCTAATTAGTTTTTTAGCCTCATATGTCTTAACGGGAAGAACATTACCATCTGGAAGCATGTCGTTTATCAAGGCTAATAAACTAGTGAAACACGTGTCACTAACCCCCTTTGCCCCCTTGATATTATACAACTTCACCACAGCCGACATCTTTGTGTACTTACAACCAGGGTACAGAGGCGCTTCAGACTCACACAACTTCTCATACATGTTGTCAAGGTCATCCAAATTAATGTTGTTATCTTCAAAAGCATTTGATTCATCATCTTTTTCTTCATTATCTGTAGACCCAACATTCAACTCGTCTGCTTCCAACTCAACATACTCGGCAAACTCGGGATCATCAGTTATCCTTTCGTATACCTCAAGATCATCTTCTTCAAAGTTATTCTCTTCCTCTAATGATTCCCCATGAAAAATCCAACGGGTATAGGATCGACTAAAACTATACTTTTCTAGGTGAATTTTAACGTCCGGAATAGCCATATACCTAATATTACCACATTTTTCACAAGGGCATGTAATACTAGAAGAACCATTCAAATTGTTCGCAACGACTTCAAAAAATTCAGCTAAACCATCCTTATAGATTGGGTCACTCATATTCGCAGCATTCATCCAAGTTCGAGTCATTTATCTACATTCGTAGTATATATAGTAAGCCAAGTAATTCAGAAAATCCAACTAATTAAAACTAATTCAATAATAAGCCAACTAATTCAGAAAATGCAATGTATAAGGCAACTAATTCACAAATAAACGAAATTCAGGAAATCAATAAAGAAAAATTATTAGAATACCTGATTAATAAGAAATAGCAGACGGAGATGATGACAAAGAGACGATCAGGGAGTATGTCTTAGTGTTTGTGGTTTTGTGATGCAGTATAATCGCTTTGTGTTTGTGTTTTTGTGTTGCAGTACAGTATTATTAGTGTTGTGTGTTTTTTTCATCTTTATTAACAAATATTGACAACGGTTATTATTTATAGTAAACCGTTGTTATTAGTTTACTTATTTACAACGGTTAACAAAGTTATACCCGTTGTTACAACTAACAACAACGTACAACAAAATCATATCCGTTGTTATTAATTTACGCCAAATTTTGCGCCAAATTAATAACACATTATAACAAGGGGTTTATAAGTGCCCGTTGTTATTACTTTTCCTTATTTCGCGCCAAATTAATAACAACGTTTATAGAATAAACTGTTGTTATTAGTTTATTTATTTACAACGGTTATTTTAGTTCAGCCCGTTGTTAAAACTAATAACAACGTTAAAAAAACTAATACCGTTGTTATTAGGTTTAATAAAATTCCGCGGAAAAATAATTATCCATTCCACAACGGTTTTTCTTAATTTTCGTGAGTTTGCGTTGTTGATGGGGCGTTGTTATTGCCTGAATTTGTAGTAGTGGCAGCGCACCCAACCGAAGCCGGTCATGGTGTTTTGGGAGGACAATGTATCAACAACTCTGCGGTTTGCACTCCTTATAGCATTCAAGATCTTGTCCAACTTCCTACCATACCAGTCACCTTGCTTAGTGCTGCTTGATTATCACTTGGTAATAAAAAAAGAAGTCAAATAAGACTTTAGTTACTGAAATATAGATTCAGTAATACTCCGTAGTAACTAGCAAACTTGCTAATGAAGGCCTTTAGTTTTACTTGCATTGTTTGATGATCAAGTTGTATCATGTATGGCATTTCATTACTCTAGAGATTAATGTAATGCCCAACTATCTACTTTCCTTGTTTTATGAATAATAAATTTTTGGATTTTGATCACTCATCTACTCATCGATCTTATATGCCCTTATTATTTTGATCATTGTCTTTATTTTGTATGGGTAATGGGTGGACAATGGTATACCAGTTTTCTCTAGTTACGGCTTTGGGTTATTCGAATCCTCAGCACTTGTGATTTTAAAATAATGTTAAAAATTAAAATGAAGTTACGGCTTTGGGTTATTCGAATCCTCAATGCAATTACAGCCATTTCAAACATTGTAATTACACCTCGCAAATGGGTCATTTAAGATCGGGTTCAGGTCGGGTGATTTGGATCAAATCACTTCAAGTTGGGTCATTTCAAATCAGGTCATTCTAGGCCGTCTTGATCATTTTAGGTCAGAATTTTGCTAAAAATAAGTTATTTTGGGTCATTTCAGTCGTTTGGTTCACTTTGGGTCACTCACAGGTCAGGTCAGGTCGGGTCGGGTCTTTCAAGTCAAGTTCGGGCCACGCTTTTCTTTGGTCACTTTCAAATCTCAGATTAGCCTTATCGAATCGGGTCAATTTTACCAGGTCTAATTATAGTCACTAAAAACTAAAAGTGTAAAAAAAATTACGGAAAATTCCCACGGTACCCTCCAAGTTTGACATTTTGCCCGAAATACCCAAATTGTTTACCAAAAAATCTTTGAGTGGCCATAACTCGGGTTTACAAACTCGGAAAATGACAATTTTGTTTTTCAAATTGTTCATCTTTCTGAGAACTACGATTTGAAAAAAAAAATTAGAGAGTTCTGAACTCGTGACCAAGAGATATGACCACTCAAAGTTTGTTCGGTAAAAAAAACTTTTGACATACAAAAACTCCTAACCACGGAATCCAAATACGACTAATTTTTTTTTCAAATCATAGCTCTTGGAAAGATGAACGATTTGAAAAAAAAAATCGTCATTTTCCGAGTTTCTAAACCCGAGTTATAGTCACTCAAAGTTTTTCGGATAAAAATTTTGGATATTTCGGACAAAACGTCAAAGTTGGAGGGTATCGTGGAAATTTTCCGAAAAAATTATTTAAATTTTGTATTTAGGCATACTCTTAGAACAAAACTTGGCTAACTCTATTATATGTCTCGACTACCCAATTCTCTTTTTCCATGAACTTGTCATCCGTGTTCAACAAAGACTTTTCTATCTCTCGACTCCCGGTAAGACACGCAGATAAACGTGGTTAAAAACAAATCGAATTTGAAGCCTAAGTTGTTTCCTCGAATATGCTCTCTCCGTCTCAGTTATTTGTTTACTTCATTTATTTTGGGTGTCCTATTCATTTATTTACCTTTTTATATTGTGAATGCTTTCAATGGGCAATTTGATCATCCAATTTGATTATTGTTCACTTGTCATCCAATGTCATTACCCACAACGATACCCTCCCCTCTCCTTGGTCTTTGTACCAAAAGCAAACCTAAACAAATGACCGTGAGTCCGGAACGGAACGGAACGGAGTCTAACACAAAAATTTGCTAAACGCCTCAAATATGCAAAATCCCAATCAGCCATTTACCAAACAAGGCTGTATTTCTTACGGGTTGTTGGCTAGAACACCAAATGTGTTGGGACTCTTGCAGGTTTTACAAATGTCAGGCAATTATGTTGCACGCGGATGGATAACTCCGTTTGCCCAATGCGTATGGCGAGGTGGAAAATGCGCAAACCTGATTTTGGGAGGAAATGCATCACCAACTCCTCTGTTTGTACTCCGTTGAGTATCCAATATCTTGTTCAAGTTACAGTTCCTCCTCCCTCTCTGCTTAGTGCTGCTTGATGACTGATCATAAAATCATCAGGTTTACTAGTAGAATTCACTGTTTGATGTTCTAGTTGTATGGCCTTTTGTCCTGTTGTCCTTAGCCTACTGTATTCCGCAACTTGTGGAATAACTTTTTGAACTTCCCGAATTCATATTGCCGGAACAACTTTATGTAAAATGGAGTACAAGGGTGAATTTGATGCTTGAACCAGGTTATGAATACCTCTCATGAATGACTTTATCAGCTACCTTAATGATAAACACAGAGCGAGGCTGTACCAAAAAGGGCACTAGATAAATTAAACATGACAGATTAATAGTAAAAAAAAACATACAAAATGCTCGTACATATAGAACCCAACATTTGGTATAAATGTATCATCGTCATTAAAACTTAAGCAAGCAAAATGCCACCAAAGTCGAAGTGGCATCACCATTCCCTGTATCTACGATCTAAACATCAAGTCTAACAAACATTTGGGGTATCTTTAGAAACCTATGGAGTATGGAACATGATTGTACAACGAATTTTTTTGCAGAGCTACCTTCTTCGATCTTTGAATTAAGAGCAATAACAGCCCATATAGAAACAAAACATTTATGCCACTAACTGAATGCAGAATTGCAGATAATTTCGAAAGTATTGTCGTCATTATGACGAGAAACTGGTGATACTTGAGCAGATACAAAAACTTTATTCCAGAACTGATTTACAGGTACATTTGGACATGCCCATGAGTGTACAACAATTAAGAGATCAAAAAGTATTGCCACACGATTCCTCAAGTGGTACTGTAATTCCTTTACTCTCTACAATTCCAATGGTCGAAATAGCATTTATAGCCAAAATAAAAATTGCAGTACTATGTACCTTTAGAACAAAGATCACTGCTAGAGTTATAGTTATCAGAGACACTGAAGTTATGCAGCTGATGTGAAATGCGTTTTGCAGAAACCTCATCATTAACCAACTTCACGAGACAAAGTATAAGTAAACTGAGATGTCCTTTCTCTGTGAAATGAAAGCGACAAAAAAAGACAATATGTTTGATCGTGAAGGAATGAAGTTGCCCGAAAATGAACTTGGATATTCCCCATATGAGAGTAATTCTTACAACATCAAGCAGAAGAAGCTCCAAAGTCATAAGATAGATGCATCAAACCTGGGCTCATAGAAGCATACTTGGCTGTTGTACGACTGCAGAGCACAGCCAGCAATCCAAGACCATATTCTTTTATCAACGTCATAAAGGAGGCCTTTTCCTTGGTTCCAAGATGTAAAGCAAATTAAATTATCCTGTCCAAAGCACTCATACCTCTCAGCTGACAGTCTCAGTAACGCTCGAAAATATTTGGGAGGCATCCTACTGATCTCCACCCATAGGGTCTTAGTATGATCTAATTCCCAAATTCTCATACTTTGCAGCGTACTGTAAAGGCCTATCCTTCCAACAAGAAAAAGGCGCTTCCTAGTACCAGCAACCAAATAACCATCCAACAGGGAGCGAGGAAATTTTGCCGGGATGTGCTCCCAATACCCTGTGTCAAGGCGATACATCATCAAGCCAAGAGGAGAAAGTGTTTCCAAATACAACCTTGAATCACAAAATGCCATCTTTGAAGAGCACAAGTTAACGGCAGGCATCATTTGGTGGACTGACCAGCTGTTCAATTTAGAATCATAAACTTCAGTAGGCAATGACTTGTCACCATATATATCACTAGTGGCTATAAGTTTAAAAGATCGGTCCTTGCGATCAACAACCATAATTAACTGCCTTTGCTGATTGAAATGCATACTAGGCAGCGTCCTCCATGCTTGTGTGAGGGGATTACAAACTAGGGTTCTAAAAGTCAACCCATCCAAACCCGAAAGACAAACAAGACCTCCAGAAGAACCAACCAACCAAAACGCCCATGGCGGCAAGAAAGTAAATGGAATCCTATACCACGTCTTCAAGGGTAAGCTAAAGACGGAGCATTGTGCCGTTTGCGAGTTCTTCCAGAATGTTAAAAGGCAAGGCCCATGGGGCGGCACTTGAGAATGGAACTTAAGAAAACCATTATCTTGCAATATAGAATTCCACCTCTTACAAACAGAACGAAGCCGGAATATCATAAAAGGCGGAACCCTAGCTAAGATCTCATTCAACAAATCCTCAGGCAGCATTGCCCATATATTATCCTCCATCTGAACATCAGGGTGAACCGCTTTAGCAAATGTAGCCACTGACTCTTCATCTAAACCCCGAGGTTTTGTTTTAATCACCTTCTGCCTAGACGGGCTCGTGTTCATAGACCCTGCACGGCCTATCGGACTCGTGTTTCTTATCCCACATCGGCTCAAAGGGCTCGAATTCCTAGACCCACTACCGACTACACTCGAAGAAGTCGCTCGTATAGAGCTACCAGCATCATCTACCTGAATTGAACTAGCCCCATTAAACCCATTTCCAGATGGTTCCCCAATTTCAGCCATTTTTTCTTTTAAAAGCCCTAATCTTAAATAAACTTTCCTCTGAATTACTAAAAATCATGAACATGGCAATGATAGCAGTTTCAACAAAATGCAGAAATGTTTAAAAAGGTGTAATCTTGCATAAACAAACCTGTAATGGAGTTGACATGGCATGATTAGAGTAAGTGAATAGAAGGGTAGTTGACAAAAAAGCGCAAGATCGGAAGTTGATAGACAGTAAATGAAAACCCAATTAAGTTAATAATAAGAAGAAGATTAATAAGAAGAGCATAATTGAAATGTGAAATTAGGGCTACTTGGAGTTGGTGTTACACTGTTACCTGGACATAAGAAAGATCTCTCTCTGAATTAAAAAGATGAAATAAACTTAGTGTAAATTACCCAGTTGCCGCTTACTACCACTTTGAGCCGTCATCACTTATGACAGAAATTAAGTACGATATATTGCCACGGATAGGCATGTCAATGGGGCGGGTTTTGGCGGGTCTCGCCCCATACCCGTCCCACTTGTGGCGCGAGCGAA
>JAIUZE010011417.1:0-11806 GCA_022085475.1 Heliosperma pusillum | reverse complement strand
GCGTTTTCATTGACACGTGAGAGTTGTCGTCTTGTGTCGTCGTCTTTGAATGCGTGATTTCATGATATTATTCATGGTCATTGCATGATTGGACACAGTCAATGTCTTGGTTCGTGAATGGATGATAATATGTTGGATTTATTGTGATCATCGCATGACTTGACTTGGTTTGTCTGTCGAGTCTCAATCTTATCAATCTTATACCGCTAACGGTGAGATGCAAGCCCTAGTGAGCGTATTCGATTGCCTAAGAGTGTCTTCCCCGAGTCTTTGAATAACATGATGGCTTAGGATTTGATTTCCATGTGATCTTATAATTATATCTTGTATTGCCTATCTTTTCTTATCGTAACTCACATGTATATTTATATATGCATGCTCTACTTTTGTATTTCCTTATATGTACGTTAAAGGTGATATGGCTGGGAGAACCCGGAGTTACTCCCCACTGATTGTGGCGTTCATGTTTTTCATGAATGAACAGGTTGCTTGCATGGATGGCTTTTTGCTTATGCTATTTTGGGTTCGGGTGTGAGCTAGCGGGCGTTGTTCCTGGATGAAACACCTCTAGACGTTGTTTAGCTAGTTGCTAATTACTTTGCCTTTTATTAATACTTTGAGAGACTACGTCTCTTGTGGTATTTTTATTTAGTTTGTAATATTTTGACACTCCTCGTATTTTTCTATCTTGCATGTATAAAGGTTTTTAAAATACCGTATTTTCCGCTATATAATTCACATGCTTGTATGTTTTATATTTCCGCATTCGCGAGGGTTGTCACAGTTGGTATCAGAGCTTTATCGCTCCCGACGCACACACGTGAACCCTAAACTTAAACTACTTGACCTTGAAATAATAAATGAGAGATGGGTAGACTTAAGGACCTAAGGTGGTAGTCTTTGGTGTACTTGATGTTTGTTAGGTTCTAACTTGTTTGTTGATTGTGTTGAGTGATGTTATGTTTGTTTGTATCTACCGTCTTAAGGTGGATCATTGTGTTACCTAGAAGAAGTATACTCTACCGAAGATTTGAAGATTTACAAGCCTAATTGAAGTGTATTTCTTCTTCATCTATGAATTATCTCGTCCTTATTGTATTATGCTCTCTTCCTTCTATTTAGGTGCTTCTTTCTCTTCCATTTTATTTGCCTCTTGGAAATTACTCTTGATAGTTTCCTCCATCTTACAATTGGTATCCTTACCTTCCTCTTGTAACATTCTTGTGGATGCCATACCCTTTAGTTTGTGACATATTGTACTTGGTTGGAAGAATTTTAGACTTTGTGGACTATTAGTGTTTGTTAGAATGAACTTGTGATTTGAGGAAAATGGTATAGATCTAATTTCACCCTATGGTGGTGAGAGTTGGTATCCTGGAGGAAAGTGTGGTAAGGTATGTGTAATGATTTTAATGCTTGATGCTTGACATGACCAATGTGTAGATAGTTCATGGTATTTGATGGGTAAGGTTGAATGAGTTGGCTAGGACTTCTTAACCCATTAGTAGTTTAGTCTTTTGGACTTAGATGTTTTGTATTGTTTTAAAGACCATGCTTATGATATGTTTATTTGGTGTAAATAAGAAGTTTAGAATGATATCTTGAGGTGCAAAATGCTTTTGAGACTAAGTGACGTCTTGTGGTTTCCTATGGTGTGTTTGTAAATGTAGGCTTGGTGGAAAAGCATTTGGCTATAGTTCTTGGATTTAAAGATATGATCTTATCTTATGGTATCGGAGACTCGTTTGAAGTAGTAAGGTTTCGTTGTAAGTTGAACCATATTACTTGAAGATTATAGATATGAGAGAGATTCAATGATGTGATCCATGATGGAAATACCTTGGGATGTTAATGATGATGTTTGGCTTGATGTTGTACTTTGATAATAATGAACTCGTGGGCTATAGACTTGAAGATGACCGAGTATAAGAGAGTATTTGTTAGTCCTTCAATTAAACAAACCTTTGAGGTTGTGTTGAATATTTGAGCTAAAGGAATGTTATTATACTTGAGTTACAATTCCGCAATTGGGAATCCGTGTGATATGAAAGGATGGATGATTTGGGTTGTAGTCGATTTATCAAGTCTAGGTGTACCTTACTTTGATGATTGCTCGTGGTATGATGGTCCCTTGTAAGAGGCCTTTGTAAAGGAATAATTAAGTGGTTTTATTATCGCATTAAGTTTGAAAGGAGAAACTTTGTGGATTAAATCTTAAACCCTTACTCGTGCCATCATTCCTTTCCATTTCCATTCTTGAATGTTTTTGTCAAGATTGATCTTTAAGAAATTACAAGCTCGTACTTTCTTTCTTACTCAGATATCTTCATAACTCTACTATCTGCTTTGTCTCTTCCTCAACCTCGTTTTCCTTTTTCGCCTTCGTCTTTTAATTCCTTCTTATCATAGTCTTTTGATGTTGCCTCCTAATGTTCCTTGTATCATGTTCTTTTATCCCTACTCTCTTGTGAGCTAGTTTTCTTATTAGCTAACATAAGGTTAGTAGGTGTGTTTTGAAGAAGTTTCCAATATGGTACCTATCGTCCTTTTAAGCAAGTTCCATGTTTAGATGATTATAAGGAATTGAGGATAAGCTTAGGATGAAACTCTCCTAGTGGTTTTAGACTATGAAAGCCTAATGTTGCAATATCGTTTTGAGGATCGAAATAAGCATAATAATAGTTGGTAGTTGTGGTTAAGAATTTTAGTGATTCTTTAAGTGTTACTTGGGAAATTGTGGTCTTTAAATGTTGGACCCTAACGGGAATAATTACCTTGTGGAATTTGGATTGGATGACCAAACTTGAGGAATATTGTCATAAGCGAAAACCGATGTATTGAGAGTTTGAAGGAGCTAAATAAATTGATTTACGGTCGCATTGCCCTATGATTGGCAAAAGTTAAGTGAAATGAGATTGTGTGACTAATCTCTTTTGAGGTTTGTGATTTAACTTTTGAAGATGAGAAAGTTCATTGTTAATAATTTAGGATAATGAGTTTTGGAATAAAATGGATCGAAGGATTTCATGGTAAGTCTCTTTTACCTTGTGGTTGTTAGCGGTCTTGTTTCCCTAATTATAAATATTTTGATGGTGGTTTCCAATAAGAGTTTTAATGGAGCTAAGAAGATTAGAGTACGCAATGAATTTTCATGTGGGTGGTTAGTTGTGGAGTCTACCGTGCCGATGGACCTTAGTAGATTCTAATTGGATTTGAATAATTGGGATTTGTTACTCGAAGTTTCATGATTATGAAGTATTTTTGTAGGAATTCTGATGATTGAAAATGATGAGTTGCAAATTGGGTAAATTGCATTCTCTTGAGGATTAGAGTATCAGTGGAGTTAGTACTATTGAGTTCTTGTAGATCTTCGTGCCGACTTCATCGTGATTCTTCCTTTCCCTAAGAATTCGATTTGTTTTGTTTTTGCGTGTTTTGTATATATTTTGTTATCGTGATTTGTGAACTTTATGTTTGAGTCGCTTTATGTACGTGTAATGTGTTCGTATTTTGATTTTATCTTTGAGAAAACCTTCGAATTTCCATATTGTATTTCTAATTTAACGTTTCAAAGAATTCTAAAGATGGTTTGTGTTCCCTCTTTTTGGAGAAAATGGATTTCTTTTACTTTTATATTTGGATTTTGCGTATGGTTGGATGTTGCACTTGTTATTGGAGACGTCTGATAACTAGTCCTGCATTGACTAACGTTGTTTTGAATTTCGATTTCACTTTTTCGACTTTAATTTGATTTGGATAATTTGAGTTCTCGTTCGCGACGAGCATTCTTGTGATCCGTAAATAGAGTTTCGCACTTATGAAAAATTCCCTTAAACCGTTTCGAGAAGAACATCATTTCATAAATGTTTCCTTTGTAAAAGCTTTCGTGTTAATTTTGAAAACCGATTCTTATCCTTGATACTTTTGTTTTCTACTCTCAAGTTTCGAGGACGAAACTTTTTAAAAGGTGGGGTGATTGTAACACCCGGAAATGTACCCTATTTTTCTAGTAGAAATATTTTACGAAATCTTTTCAGCAAATTTATGTTTTAATTTATAATTTTATGTTCCGAGTCGAATTTAGAATTTCCGAGTTCGTATTTGGAATTTCTGTGAGATTTCATGAAAGTCCCGTCTTAAGGCGAGTTTGACTTTTCTTGACTTTTGAGTCGAGTTTGACTTTTCTTGACTTTTGAGTCGAGTTTGACTTTTCTTGACTTTTGAGTCGAGTTTGACTTTTCTTGACTTTTGAGTCGAGTTTGACTTTTCTTGACTTTTGAGTCGTTTTTGACTTTTCTTGACTTTTGAGTCGTCTTTAACTTTTCTTGACTTTTGAGTCGTCTTTGAATTTTCTTGACTCTTAAGTCGACTTTGACTTTTGTTGACTTTCCGACTCACCCTTTACTTATACTCCCTCATAACCTATTTTTCCCTCATTTTCCACTTACTCCTTCTTCCTCATCAAACCACCAAAACCTAAGTTTCCATATTTGATCAAGCTTTAAATCATCGCTACACCTTCGTTACTCGCTCAAATTCACGTAAGTTCGTCTCATTCTTCCCCTCTTACCTTATTCTATCCGTATTAGTAATAAAATTACCGTCTTTCTCAAGGTGGATGATATTCCTCTTTTATTATCTAATTGTTTGTAGATGGAGACTAGGAAAGCTTAGTAACCGTTTAAAGACGCGTAAAGGTAACGGTGAAGGGTTACTCGGTATCATTTACGTGTTTTGCATGCTTTATATGATTAGAAATCGTATTTAGAATACGATTAGAAGCTTAGGAATCATGTTATGATTTATGATTGTGGTTATTTGATGATTGTTGATAATAAATATTGAGTGTTGATAATTATTAGAAGTGAATTAGGAGAATTGAAAATGATAGAAATGGTGGTTGTGGTTCTCGGGTAGAAGGGTGCTCCTGGCCGAAGGACCGGCAGCCGGTTCAGTGCCCGGCTGGCATTTCACTGCTCCGACCCTTTTTCGTAGAATGATCATATCTCCTTTGTTACTTGCTTGTTTTGGGCTTGTGACCACTCGTTGGAACCGTAAGAGGATAAGCTATCACCACGACTTGGAATTTCTGCATTCCCATAGCTAGAACTCTAGTTATGACCGTTTGAAGTGGACCCTTGTTTTAGTTAGTTTCCAAACTCGGTTTTTTGTGTGTTGTTGTGCTCCGAGCCGGGGCACCGGCCACCTCCCTCCACCCCGGCCTGGAACACGGCTGTGTTTCTTCTTGAAATTTCTAAATCTCGTAATTTATAATAGTTCGCATGATTCGTTTATCGTATAATTTTATGTAGTGACTTATAATATTCATGTTTTGGATATATGATATTTCATTCGCTTGTATCACATGTTTTGTGACGGTTTTTGCTATGTCCCACTTTGAGTCGTTTTTTTACAAATGATACGGTTTGAGCACTATTTTGTCTTGTGCTTTGTACTCTCATTCCCTTGGCTACCTTCCCGTTCGTAAGGCTGGAATGTCGGAACGGAGAGGTATCCTACTGCTTAATGGCATGTGTAGTGGGCATACGACGACGGTGTTGGGAGTTGAACGCTATGCGTTGTTCGACCCGGCCGTCAAATGTTGTGTACTTGCGAGGTGGTGTTATTTGCATGTAGCGTACCGCTTGTTATGAGGCTTGAGCTCTTTTCCGACTCTTTCGTGAATTGATCTACCGAATTTGGGGTACTCGGCGTCATGTGTAAGACTGAGTCTTGGATGCGAAATGTTTATCGCATGTCGAATCGGAACACGTTTATTCCGAGAATCTGGCCAGGTTTAGAATAGGACCGTATTATTATCGTCGTGCTACCAGGAGGAAATTAGTCTACATATACGAAATGAATTGAATCGTGTATGAGTTCAGGGAAATGCTTATCCCGTGGATGCCAGTTAATCATACTTGCCATGTACACGATGGTAGTGCGTTTCATTTACCGTGAGAGTTGTCGTCTTGTGTCGTTCTTGAATGCGTGATTTCATGACATTATTCATGGTCATTGCATGATTGGACACCGTCAATGTCTTGGTTCGTGAATGGATGATAATATGTTGGATTTATGTGATCATCGCATGACTTGACTTGGTTTGTCTGTCGAGTCTCAATCTTATCAATCTTATACCGCTAACGGTGAGATGCAAGCCCTAGTGAGCGTATTCGGTTGCCTAAGAGTGTCTTCCCCGAGTCTTTGAATAACATGATGGTTTCGGATTTGATTTCCACATGATCTTATCATTTTATATATGATTGCCTATCTATCCTTATCGTATCTCACATGTATATCTATATATGCATGCTTCTACTTTTGTATTTCCTTTGATGTACATTTAATGTGATATGGCTGGCAGAACCCGTAGTTACTCCCCACTGACTGTGGCGTTCATGTTTTTCATGGATGAACAGGTTGCTTGCTTGGATGACTTTTTGGCTATGATGTTTTGGGGTTCGGGTGTGAGCTAGCGGGCGTTGTTCCTGGATGAAACACCTCTAGACGTTGTTTAGCTAGTTGCTAATTATTTTGCCTTTTATTAATACTTTGAGAGACTACGTCTCTTGTGGTATTTTTATTTAGTTTGTAATATTTTGACACTCCTCGTATTTTTCTATCTTGCATGTATAAAGGTGTTTTTTAAAATACCGTATTTTCCGCTATATAATTCACATGCTTGTATATTTTATATTTCCGCATTCGCGAGGGTTGTCACAGCCTATCCTATCAAAATAGAACAAAAATACACTTTGGAATCCATCCTTATGGACCCTAGAAGCTTGACTTGATGTTCCATCTTGGTTCATGTAGTGGGAGTGAGCCATCCGATCTCTATCTTTGGTCATCTCAAAAATACAATTTTTTAAAAAATTACAAAATATAAACCTATTTACATTCTAATTTAAAAAAATATAATTAAAGATTACAAAGGGGAGATTCGAGATCTCAAAATACATCAAAGACCATGTTACCATCATTACGATAACACAATCTACTAAGGCCACACTAAGCAATACAAATTACAACCTCTTGTAAAAATACCAAAATAATCCATTCATCCATTCATTCAGTCATTCACAAAATAAAAATGCATCAACAAAATAAATTAAACCTTCAAGACATAATTCATTAATTATGATGATTAATTTATCCAAGCCACCTATAAAATGATCAAAATTATGTGACAATTCCTTAATTGTACACACCAATTTTAATCAACCATAATCCAATTTAATTCATATTATCGGGTATATCATAAATTATATTCAACATTATTTTAAAACTTTTTAAAATAATAGGGTATCTATCATTGTGAACTTTTTCACAACAACAAAACAACATACATTATCTTTATAATGCAATTTCACTGTTCACGGATGAACAGTACCCGTGAACAGTAGCAGGTACAAATTTTTTTTTTCTCGGTTTTTTTTTTAAAAAGAAACAAATACAATTCCTTTTAAATTGATCATGCTAATAAAACTAGATCGGTACAAACATTCAACATCTAATCATTATTAAACATTGATACAAACTAGATAATTCAAATTAACCTTTTAACATGAATATCTAAATCATGATTAATCAATTATCAAAATACTCAACTAATCATAATTGTTTTGTAAATTCATACAGAAAAATTTAGCACAATGAATGTTCTTTAACATCCAAAACAAATTCCTTTTTCAATTCAATTTAATCCTCATTAAATCAAAACATCAACTAATTCATTATATTATTATCTTAACATATTAAAACAATTACATATATGAATAAAAAAGGAACCCTAAAAAAATTAAAACTCTCGGCCAAAAAAAAAATTCACGGCTTGAAAAAAAAATTAAAGCAATTTTTTTTTTTTTTTTAAAATTTTTAAATTATACAAAACAATTAAAGAAAAACATATAAAATAATTTCATAGCCTAAGGCTTTGATACCACTTGTGGGAAATATCGGTATACTTCCCTTTAAATTTTTCGGATTATAATGAAATTATAACTATATGAATTTCTAGTCATAGATGAAATTGCATAATATATACAAGAGATTAAGAAATAACCTTCGGTCCTAGATAAAGGCCTAAGAACAAATACCAAAGTAGGTATTCTTCTAATCGTAACACCCAAGATGGTTCAAGAAATGCCTTCGTCGTGCTAGAACGAATACCCAAAATTACTTCTAATTTTGTGTGTATATTGATGATGAATATGAAGATGAATGAGAGGATTAAAATCAGAATTTTTCTCCTCTTTTCTTCCTTGTGTGTGCCGTGAGGTTGTGTAGCAATTAGGGTTTTTTGAAAAACTTCTTTTTACTCCCTATATGTGCCGTGAGAAATGGTAGGTATTAGGGTTCTTTTTTCTTGCTCTTAATACTCCCTATGTGCCGAGAGATGGCAAGAGCAAAGCATCAAAATCAAAACCCTAGTTTCCTTATTTATCTCAACCTATCCTATATTAGGTAGTTAGCATCTCATTTATTATGTACATAATATAATATGTATTAATTATTACTAGTAATGGACCGTTACAAAAACCGAGTAATGCCGGACCAATACACTATAGTAATATCGTGTAATACATATCCGCAAACTTAAATATAACAGTTTATATTTAGTTTAGACCAACATTATATACATTGATTAAATATAACATTTTATATTCAATTACCAGCTAACATTATTTAATCGTTATTAAATAATCGTATCATCATCACATTTGACTAACCTTTTAGTCAAATACTTCGACTAACCTTTTAGTCATTTAATAAGGCATCAATATGATTATTTTCTCAAATAATCACATCTCTCAAACACATCTTTTAGGTGTGACTTTTAGGGATCAGTTGATCACCGCCATCTGAATGACAATAACGTCAAACTTATCTAGCAAGCCAACCGTTATCGATAAACGTTAATCAACTGATTATAATACAAAGTATACCCTGTGAACCTTAGCTGTTATCACACTAACTGTGGAGGACACTAGCTCCAACACCTGCACTAGGCCAGGCAGAACATATAGAACCTTGTGTCTTAGCACACAAGCACCGACACAAGGGTTGTGTTTAAGGCTCAATCACACAAGCAACAAACCTTAGACACCATGTATTTAACCTACACACAAGTAAGTTAAAGACACAAATAAGACTCAAGCCTCTACTAAGAGTTTTGTGTTTGAAAAAAGTTCAGTTTTTTAATTCATCATAATCTGATTCCTATAGGTTATAATGAAAGGCTTATATAGACCAAGATATACACATCTAAGGGTCTAAAATGCATCATCTAATTTAAAAGAAGTCGTGGCCTTGGCCTTACAAAAATCAGAATAGTAACTAGGAAACAAAAGCATAAAGTAATAAAGCATAAAGCAGAAAACAAAAAACAGAAAACAGAAAACAGGCTGCTCCTCTTTGTCTTGTTGTGCAAGGTCAATTAAGATGTGTAAGACCTTGGATCTTGGGCTTGGCAGCTACCATATTCAAGTACATAGGTTTAAGATGCCTTTAAAGTCGTGACCTTGTCTTGCCTAGCCAAATATAGCACCCGAAACAGCCTTGGCACAAGACAATGCTGAAATGTCCCTATCTGGACCCATTTGTTTGCACTTAGCTAAACATGCTCTTTTATTGTGAATTAGCAAAAACGCTCCTGGACTTTTATCTTCCTAAGACTTTACACTAAGAGTATTAGGCCTTGGAATCACTTAATTCAGGTTAGGAGTCTCCCTTAGACATTGTTCTTTGATGTTCCACCTGAACCGAGCCAGATAGAACTTGGACTCATCTAATTGTATTTTGTAACACTCATAACTCTCTGCTCATAATGAATTTGAATCTCCATGATATCTCATTTGAAAGCTATGGATGTTAGATTTCTTCTGAAACAAGAATCACCCAGAATATTTATTAGATATTTAGTTATTAAACTTAGAGTGCTGACTGGTCTTCCTCAAATGCCCAACAAACATACCCTAGCCATAACCGTTTTTCACATGCCTTAACTTTCTTTTTAGGATGATGTAGGAGTACCTCAAGGTGCCATTTTAAAGCTAAATGATTTAGCTTCTTCCTCCATTTGGAATCACTCAAAGGTCGTCCTCCAATATTCAGCTATGGACCTTTTGGTAAGAGGGGGTCAGGCGGAACATTGCATGTAATTAACATATGCTTAATTATCTTTTATAATTAAGTGTTAATTTGATCATATAACAATTATATGACACAAATAAATAAATAATATGTAATTAACATTTTAAGTAATATTTTACCATTATATCAATATATAATGGTTCCCACAATGCTTAGTTAATTTATTTTACAACTCCTTGTAAATATAATTAACTAATTAGCTCTACCTCAAAATATATGTAAAACCTCAACTAATTTAGTAAATTAACGATTAATTACTAAACTAGATCTGATTTAATCATATTAAAATAAGATATAAATTTATTAGTCAATTATCGCATAATTGAAAAATAAGCTCAGTCGAATTTGAGTTCCTAACTCAATTTCTAACTATTAACTCTCGTATATATATCAAATATATGTAATTGACATATACAATTAATTAGTTACTATTTGGGATTCATCCTATAGGTGTGACCGAAAGGGATCAGTTGATAACCGCCGTCGTACGACAATAACGTCAAACTCTAGTCAGCCAACCGTTATTGATTTACGTTAATCAACTGACTAATCATATATATATTGTCAATAAATATCCCAATTATATTCCTTAATAAGATTTATTATGTGGCGCACTATTTTGGAGGAGACCTACTCCAACAGAACCACCCCTAAAAATTTAGTAGATCTTTAGTTATTCAACTTGGAGTGCTGACTGGTCTTCCCCTGTGACACCCTCAAATTTGCGGAAAGAAAAAAAAATAATTTAAATACATAACAAAGGGTGTCATAAATAAAAAGGTCATTACAAAACGGAAATAGTTTTATACAAAAGGAATATACAAGACGGGAGACATATCTCCCGTATAAATACGGAAATAAAAAGAGTGTATAATAATATACAATCTCAGAACCGAATATAGGTCCAAGGTAAATACTTCGCTCGCTAGCTCGTCAATGTACCCCAAAGATGCATTCACCACCTGTTCGACCGCATTAAATATAAACACGGAAGCCACAGTCAGTGGGGAGTAACTCCGAGTCTCCCAGCCACGAAATGTCGAGTTTAATGAAACATGAATAACATAAAAGCAATGTATATGGAAAATACAAAACTTAAAACATATATGATATGCTTTTCATGTTATGAAACAGATAACTAACAAATAACCTAGCATGTGAAAGCTATCATGTGAAACCGATAATAAACTATGACTCGAGGTAGGGAAGCTGGTATGCTGGCTCAGCGGTTCCCCTCTCAGAAACATGGCCATGTACACTCAAACCCTAATCAACACGAATCATTTGAATCAGTTAACAATCGGTAATCCAAACTCCTATCATCCTACCGGCTTGCAATCATCACCTTCTAGAAACTCATAGAATCATACAAACATGAAAGACTAATACTTCTACAAACAGGCATAAGTTCTTAGCCCAGTCAATAGTCGACTTCTGTAACTCGAGGCTATACCACAAGGTAGGAAAACATCCTAGTCCTAGACTTATCAGACCTAGCGACAACAGCTATTCCGCTCCCCGTCCCATGACATAACCGTCTATGAGAAACTCTACTAGGCGACCCCCTAAGCAGAGATGGCTAGTACTTAAGCTGGCTCCCTTCCCACAGCGGAACTCTTAGGATGCCATGCCCCGGCTTGGTATCAAA
>JAIUZE010011416.1:0-12421 GCA_022085475.1 Heliosperma pusillum | reverse complement strand
ACTTTTTCTTTAAATGAAATGGTTTATGGCCAGGTCATTTCTATTAGAGGTATTTATGTTCTAGATATTGCAAAAGAGGTCTATCATGTAGAAAACAAGAAGCTCAAAACAGGTGAACCTAATCAATCATACCTTTGGCATTGTCGTTTAGGGCACATAAACGAACGACTCATAAAGAGACTTGTTTCATCTAAAGTACTCAAACCATTCGATTACGAATCTTATGGCGTATGCGAATCTTGTCTTCTAGGCAAGATGACTCGTGCTCCTTTTACGGGAAAAGGGACACGAGCAAGTGAAGTATTAGGACTTATACATACGGATGTATGTGGTCCAATGACTATCCAAGCGAGAGGTGGTTATCACTACTTCATTACTTTTACCGACGACTTGAGTAGATATGGATATGTCTACTTGATGAGGCATAAAAGTGATGCTTTTGAAAAATTCAAAGAATTTCAAAATGAAGTAGAAAACCAATTGAATAAAAAGATTAAAGCCCTACGATGTGATCGTGGTGGTGAATATTTGAACAATGAATTTGATTCACACCTAAAAGATTGTGGTATAGTATCACAATGGACTCCTCCTGGAACACCTCAATTAAATGGTGTGTCCGAAAGGAGAAATCGAACTTTATTAGATATGGTTCGATCTATGATGAGTCTAACAGAGCTTCCTGATTATTTTTGGGGTTTTGCTATCTTATCTGCAATATTTTCACTAAATCGAAGCCCGACTAAAGCGGCAAACAAGACTCCATATGAGATATGGACAAGGAAAGTCCTTTATTTGTCGTTTATGAGAATTTGGGGATGTGAGGCTTTTGTTAAGAATAGGCCTGACGATAAACTCGCACCCAAATCTGACAAATGTCTGTTCGTAGGATATCCAAAGGAATCACGTGCTTATTACTTCTACAATAAACACGAGGACAAAGTGTTTGTGTCTCGTGATGCAGTCTTTTTAGAAAATGATTTTATTTCTAAAAGATAGAGTGGGAGAAAATTTGAACTTAATGAAGTCCAAGAGCCACAAACCGAAAAGGACGACGAGGAAAACGTTCCCTCTTCGTCTGACACGGTCATTATTCCTTCGGAACCTAGGAGGTCAAGCAGAATTAGTCATCAACCTGATAGATACCTTGGTATTATAGAGGAAGGTGATGACTATAATTTGCTACTTTTTGAAAGTAACGAACCTACTACCTACAAAGCAGCCATTTGTAGTCCCGACTCAAAGCTATGGCTAGGAGCCATGCAATCCGAAATGGATTCTATGTACGACAATCAAGTATGGGACTTGGTTGATTTACCTAAGGAGGTACGACCTCTTCAGTGTAAGTGGATCTATAAGATCAAAAGTGGCATAGATAAACATAATGATGTTTATAAAGCTAGATTGGTGGCAAAAGGTTTCACCCAAGTTCATGGTCTTCACTATGACGAAACCTTCGCCCCAGTCGCCATGCTTCGATCCATAAGGATTATTTAGCGGTTGCCGCATTTCATAATTATCAGATTTGGCAAATGGATGTCAAAACCGCCTTCTTGAATGGGATTCTAGAAGAGGAAGTGTACATGACACAACCCGAAGGTTTTGTGGATCCATCAAACCCTAAGAAGGTATGCAAACTTAAGAGATCCATTTATGGTCTTAAACAAGCATCCAGGAGTTGGAATCATCGTTTCGATCATGTAAATAAACAAAATGGCTTCACTCGAAGTGTCGAGGAACCATGTTTATACATGAAGTTTAGTGGGAGTAAAGTAACTTTTCTAGTCTTGTATGTAGATGACATACTACTTATTGGGAATGATATTCCAATGCTCACTTTCGTGAAGGAGTGGCTAGGGATTCATTTCCAAATGAAAGACGTAGGAGAGGCCCAGCGCATCTTAGATATCCGGATCTATAGGGATAGATCTAAAAGGATACTACCATTAAGTCAAGAAACCTATATTGATAAGATTCTTGATCGGTTCAACATGAAAGACTCTAAGAGAGGCTTTCTTCCTATGGGAAGTGGGATCACTTTGAGCAAATCAGAGTGCCCCACGAAACCCGAGGAGATTGAACGCATGAAATTGATCCCTTACGCATCAGCTGTTGGATCAATCATGTATGCTATGATGTGCACTCGTCCCGACGTTGCATATGCTTTGAGCATGACAAGTCGTTACCAAGCAAATCTAGGTGAGAGTCACTGGATAGCCGTAATGAACATCCTTAAGTACTTGAGAAGGACCAAGGATTCGTTCTTAGTGTTTGGAGGCGAGACTGAGTTACTTGTAAAAAGTTACACAGATGCCAGTTTCCAAACAGATAGGGATGATATGAAATCCCAATCCGGCTACGTTTATATGATGAATGGAGGAGCTGTTTGCTGGAAGAGTTTCAAGCAAAGCGTTACAGCGGATTCTACAACAGAAGCAGAGTACCTTGCAGCGTCTGAATCTGCAAAGGAAGCTGTATGGATTCGGCAATTTTTGGAAGTACTAACAGTAGTCCCTTCTGCCAAAGATCCTATCACGATTTATTGTGATAACAATGAGGCTATTTTTCAAGCAAAAGAGCCCAAGTCTAGTAATAAGTCTAGACATGTACTTAGGAAATATCATGTAATTAGAGATTACGTGGACAAAAAGGAAATTGACATTTGTAAGGTTGGGACAGATGACAACATTGCTGATCCTTTAACCAAGCCCTTATCAAAGGCTAAGCATAATGGTCATGTCGTAACAATGGGATTGAGACGTGTACCAGAATTCCTTTAGATTATGTAGTATGTAATAATTGAATGTTGTATTAATTATTTCATATATGATAATTGCATTCATTGTTCGAGTTTCATTATAAACTCTTTTATTTAGTTTGACTAAATTTAATACTTTGTTTATCCGAATAGATTGTAAGACAATGTTGGACCCTATTCAAGTGAATAGGACGAACTTAGTATTTTGTCCCTAGTCACTCAATGAGGTGACGTCTCGAAGTGACTATATTGTAAGTCGATCGATGGTTGGTTCAGCAACATGGGGTCATGGAGATGACTGGTCGTTTACATAGACAGACTGTATGACACTCTGTCGGACAGTGACATTTGTAGAAACCCTTAGTTAATTATTTGATGCCTGGTCGTGGCATGGTCTTCTATCTTATTCCTATGAGTCGATTCTTTTGACTAGCGACCGTCTATCTGAGTCGGTGCAGTTTCCGATTGGTTTTGGTTGATGTTCTAGGTCCGTGTCGTAAAAGGAGGTCGATGGACATCTTCTGGATCATGGTGATCTGCATCATACAGAGTAGATGAATCAACAGGAATTTTCCACCCACGTTGGGTACAAACATCTTAAGGCCACTCGAGGAGAAGTTACTGTAAATGTGTGGCCATGCTCGGAAAGAGATCTATGGTAGATTTTCCGGTCAGACAGTTACTCTCCCTATCGAGAAAACCACTTTAGATATAATCAATCGCAAGTGCGACCTGAAAGACACCTTGCGTTGAGTGGGAGATGTGATAAAGAGACAAGAGAATTGGTGACGCACACTTG
The DNA here is from genome assembly GCA_022085475.1 of Heliosperma pusillum. Classification (NCBI taxonomy): domain Eukaryota; kingdom Viridiplantae; phylum Streptophyta; class Magnoliopsida; order Caryophyllales; family Caryophyllaceae; genus Heliosperma; species Heliosperma pusillum. The sequence goes on along the minus strand of JAIUZE010011416.1, from coordinate 8,867 downwards.
TGTCAGACAAGTGGGAGATTGTTGGAGTAAGTGTCCTCCACAATAGTGCGCCACATAATAAATCTTATTAAGGAATATAATTTGGATATTTATTGAATATATATATGATTAGTCAGTTGATTAACGTAAATCAATAACGGTTGGCTGACTAGGGTTTGACGTTATTGTCGTATGACGGCGGTGATCAACTGATCCCTTTCGGTCACACCTATAGGATGAAATCCATATAGTAACTAATTAGTTGTATATGATACAGTTGATTAGTCCATTACATATATATGATATGTAAGAGAGTTAATTGTTAGAAATTGAGTTAAGAACTCAAATTCGATTAAGTTTATTTTTCAATTATGCGATAATTGACTAATAAATTTATATCTTATTTTAATACGATTAAATAAGATTTAACTTTGTAATTAATCGTTAAATTACTAAATTAGTTGAGGTTTTGAGATAGAGGTAATTAATTAATTATATTTACAAGGAGTTGTAAAAATAAATTAACTAAGCATTGTGGGACCCATTATATATTGATATAATGGTAAAATATTACTTAAAATGTTAAGTACATATTATTTATTTATTTGTGTCATATAATTGTTATATGATCAAATTAACACTTAATTATATAAGATAATTAAGCATATGATTTATAAGTATTTGTCGGACAATTATCAAAAATCAAAATGGACCATATAAGGCCTCACATGGCCGGTCGTGGTAGTGTTGGTAAGGTGATGATGGTTGCTTTTGTGAGAAATATCGGTATATTTCGTCATTAATTTTACGGATTATAACGAAACTATAGTATATGAATTACGAGTCATAAATGAATTGCATAATATAAAATTATAGGAATTTAGAATTAACCTTTGGTCCTAGCAAATTTGGCCTATGAACAATATCGAAATCGATATTCTCCTAATTGTTGCACCCAAGATGCTCCGAGATATGCCTTGCTTGTGCTAGAATTTTAGAGAAAAGTTACTGCTAATTTTTCTTTTTGTGTGATGATGAATGATAGAGAGAATTAGAGAGAAAAATCAGAATTTTTCATGTTGTTCCCTTGCTCTATTTCGGCCGAACCACTAGGGTAGTAGTAGGAGGAGTCTCTCCTCATTTTACTACTCTTGTAAATAGAATTTCGACCTAGTTACCATAAAAGAATAATAGAAGATATTTTCTTTTATTTAACTCTTATTAGCCGAAAAATAGGAGTATAAAAAGACTATTTTCTCCTTCCTTTTCCAGTTATATTAGCATGTAATATAATGTATACGTCAACTATAAATATCCGTATATTTATAATTCTGTAATTAAATATAACATATTATGTTTAATTACGAATTAACATTTTAATTCGTTTAAGCTTATATTATATACATTGATTAAATATAACGGTTTATATTCAATTACGAATTACATTTAATTCGTCTCAGCTAATATTATTTAATCGTTATTAAATAATCGTATCATCATTACATTGACTAACCTTTTAGTCATATCCATCGACTAACCTTTTAGTCATATAATAAGGGATCAATATGATTATATTATTCATATAATCACATCTCTCAGACACATCCTTTAGGTGTGACTTTTAGGGACCAGTTGATCACCGCCATTAAAATGACAATAACGTCAAACTCCTAGCAAGACAACCGTTATCGATAATCGTTAATCAACTGATAAGAATACTAAGTATACCCTGTGAACCTGTAAGAGATTTATTCATGTTATCACACTAACTGTGGAGGACACTAGCTCCAACAATCTTCCACTTGTCCTTACAAGTGTATGTGCGATAGCCCGATTCTCATATCCATAAATTTCTTCCACTCAATGTAAAACAATTTGCAAATTCCGTATTTACAAAGGTCGCATTTTACAAGCAATCAGTATCAAGAGTGGTTTTCCCGACTAGAGAGTAACTTAACTGATAAACGAATCATTATTCGAGCATGGCCATGCATTTCAGTTACAACTCCTCGAGTGGCCCTGAGAAATAACAAAACCTGATAAAGGTTGGATATTTTCCTCAACTCGAATCCTGCAGATACAAGCACAGTATGAAATGACCCAGTAAAAATCTACTTAGCCTCCTGTTACGGTCGACCACGAGAAAGAAACCAAAGTCACCCAAAAACTGCCTTAATCTCAAGAGACAGTCGATAGTCAAAAGAATCGACTCTTAGGAACACTATGGACGTCCTATCCACGACCTGGCACCGAATGTTCGAAACATTTAGGACTCCATAACGTTGTCACGATGTCCTACGAGGTATCTTTATAACTCTTATCTGTGATCGATCAGTCAACCGTTTGACTTATGGCTCGTTGAACCCACCATCAATCAACTTCACAGTATAATTGCCAGAGTTATCAGCTCATGAAGGCGATTACGGACCAAAACAATTATAATGTAATTCAGTTCACTTTGTGGTGTTCAGTGTTGTCGTACAATCCACATGAAAAACAAAATATGAAACAATACGATGATGTTATAAATAGTGCATGAAAGAGATACATTTATCTAATCCATATAAAACAGCTACTACAACTCAGGAACACGTTTAATTCCCATGGAAATAAGGTGCCTTTAATGCTTATCATATTTTAACGATTTAGTGAGAGGGTCCGCGATGTTGTCATCCGAAGCAATCTTGTCAATCACTATCTCCTTTTGCTCCACGTAATCTCGGATCATATGAGCCTTCCGAAGTACATGTCTACACTTGTTGCTGGACTTAGGCTCCTTAGCCTGGAAGATGGCACCTCTATTATCACAATAGATGGTGATAGGGTCATTCAAACTAGGAACTACGGTTAGTCCTTGTAATAACTGACGCATCCATATAGCTTCCTTTGCAGCTTATGAAGCGGCATAGTACTCGGACTCAGTTTTAGAATATGCTATAAGACTCTGTTTGGAGCTTTTTAAGCTGACCGCAGCGCCATTAAGAGTAAAGACGAATCCAGAGTGAGATTTCGAGTCATCTCGATCTATTTGGAAGCTAGCATCCGCGTAACCGATTGCGCATAGCTCAGTGTCTCCTCCATAAGTCAATACCCAATCCTTAGTCCTTCGTAAGTACTTAAGGATGTTTTTGACAGCCATCCAGTGTGTTTCATCTGGATTGCCTTGGTACCGACTCGTCATACTCAATGCATATGCCACGTCTGGACGTGTGCATATCATGGCATACATGATCGATCCTATAGCTGATGCATAAGGAACAAGACTCATGCGCTCGACCTTTTCCGATGTCTTGGGTGCCTGAGCTTTACTCAAATGCATCCTAGTAATCATTGGAGTTGGTCATGCTGAACCTCTCAAGAATCTTATCTATATAAGACTCCTGACCGAGTGATAACATCCGTCGTGATCTATCTCTATAGATATGGATCCGCAATATGCGTTGTGCCTCACCCAGATCTTTCATCTGGAAATTGTTCTTTAACCATACTTTTACCGAAGATAAGAGAGGGATGTCATTTTAAATCAAGAGTATGTCATCAACATACAATATTAAGAAGACAATCTTACTCCCACTCGACTTGACATACAAGCATGGTTCCTCGACCGATCGAGTGAAACCATTCTCTTTTATCATCTGGTCGAAACGATGATTCCAACTCCGAGAAGCTTGCTTAAGTCCATAAATGGAACGCTTAAGCTTGCAAACTTTCTTAGGATTTTTAGGATCAATGAAGCCTTCGGGTTGTACCATGTACAATTCCTCCTCCAAATAACCGTTTAAGAAGGCGGTTTTCACATCCATCTGCCAAATTTCATAGTCATGAAAAGCGGCAATCGCTAAGATTACCCGAATGGAACGCAGCATAACTACGGTTGCAAAAATTTCATCATAGTGCAATCCTTGCACTTGAGTGAAACCTTTTGCCACTATTCGTGCCATATAGGTGTCTGGTTGTCCTTCTATGGAATGCTTTATCCCATACGTCATTCTCATACATGGAGTCCAATTGCATGGCTTCAAGCCATAACTTAGAGTCGGAACATGTCATGGCACCTTTATAGGTAGCGGGTTCGTTACTCTCTAGGAGTAAAACATCATCTCTCTCATTCTCCTCGACCATACCAATGTATCTGTCTGGAGGAATGAAGACTCTACCCGACCTCCTAGGTTCCATAGGGATGTTAACCGTAGCAGAAGATGAAGGAACCTCTTCCTCCATTGGTTGCTCGGTTGATGGTCCTTGAATCTCCGACAGATCGAAGGTTCTATTACTTGACTTATTCTCAAGAAACTCTTTCTCTAAGAACTTCGCACTAGCCGCAACAAAAACTCGTCGTTCGGTAGGCGAATAGAATTAATGACCAAACATTCCTTTTGGATAACCAATAAAGTATGTCTTGACCGATCGTGGGCCGAGCTTATCCTCGTGTCTCCACTTGACATAAGCCTCGCAGCCCCAAACCCTAATAAAGGACAAGTTAGGGACCGTTCCCTTCCATAACTCATATTGAGTCTTGTCTACAGCTTTAGACGGACTTCGGTTAAGTTTAAGAGAAGCTGACAAAAGAGCATAACCCCATAATGAATCAGGTACTACCGTGTGACTCATCATGGATCGAACTATATCAAGTAATGTTCGATTTCTCCGTTCGGACACACCATTTAATTGAGGTGTTCCAGGTGGAGTCAACTGTAATACTACACCACAGTCTTTAAGGTGTTGATCAAACTCATTTGAAAGATATTCGCCACCACGATCTGAACGAAGTGCTTTAATCTTTCTTCCCAGTTGGTTTTCAACCTTATTCTGGTATTCCTTGAACTTTTCAAAGGACTCACTTTTATGCTTCATTAAGTAGACATATCCGTATCTACTCAAATCATCCGTGAAAGTGATAAAATATCTATAGCCGTCTCGTGCGTTTATTGACATAGGTCCACATACATCAGTATGTATGAGTCCTAATAGGTCACTAGCGCGCATTCTAACACCTTTGAAGGAAATACGAATCATTTTACCGATAAGACATGATTCACACGTGCCAAATGATTCGTAATCAAATGGGGAGATAGTCCTATTGTCAATGAGCTTCTTTACACGTTTCTCATTTATGTGTCCTATACGGCAGTGCCATAGATAAGTTTGATCTTTGTCACCAACCTTTAATTTCTTATTATTCACATGCAATATGTCTGTGGTTTGATCTAAGATATAAATTCCATTCATGGAAAATGCTTTGCCATAAATCATTTCATTAAAAGAAAAAATACAGCTATTGTCTTTTATTGAAAATGAAAAACCGTCTTTATCTAGTACGGAAACAGAAATAATGTTCTTAGATAAACTGGGTACATAGCAACAGTTATATAAATATAACTCAAAACCACTCGGGAGTTGGAATACATATGTCCCCACCGAAACTGCAGCAACTCTTGCTCCATTCCCCACTCGCAAGTCCACATCACCCTTTGCGAGAGGTGTGATGTTTCTTAGGCCCTGCAAATGATTACACAGATGAGAACCACAACCTGTATCAAGTACCCAAGTTCCGAAACTTGCATGGTTAATCTCAATCATATGAATAAAAGATGACATACCAAAAGGAGTGACGCGGCCTGCTTTTATGTCCTCACGGTACACGGGACAGTTCCTCCTCCAATGCCCAGTCTTGTGGCAATGGTGGCACTTCATGTTAATGTCCTTGCTCTTTGCCTTGCCTTGTGAGCCACTGGTCTCACCAGGCCCACTCTTGCCGTTTCCTGACTTTTTAAACTTTGGCTTTCCTACAGCTAGGTCGCCATGAGCCTTGCCCTTACCTTTGCCCTTGTTTGAAAACATGAGAACATCTTGCTTCATGCTCCCACTCAATTTCATATCATTCTCGATCTGAACGAGAAGTGAGTGTAGCTGATGAAGAATTTTCTTCATATCATTCATATAATAATTTTAAACCATCATGAAGTGAAGGAAGCACATGGTCAATGACGATGCTCTCACTGATTTTGCAATCAAGTGCCTCCAGTTTCTCGACATTCTCAATCATATCAAGAATGTGTGGGCTAACTGGTTGGCCCTTATGGAGTTTCGCCTCAAAGAAGCGACAGGTATGCTCATAAGTAACGATCCTCGGTGCTTTTGAGAATTCGTTAGTGAGCGTGGTGAAAATCTTGTTTGCACCTTGGGCAATGAAGCGTCTTTGCAAATTGCTTTCCATTGCAAAGATGAGTACGTTCTTTATCGCACCCGCTTCCATAACGAAGTCACTATATTCAAGTGTCTCGTTAGCTCTCGCATTGGGGCCTGGGTTTGGTGGTATTGGCTCAGTCAAGTACTTGAGCTTACCGTCAGCAATGGCAGCATTCTGTAATGCCGCCTCCCACTCCGCAAAGTTGGACCCGTCATTCTTCAGTCGCGTGGACTGATTCATGTGGTCCATAAAAACTTTAAGCCAGGATTCGCGTGCGAGCGTGGCACTTGGCATAGGGATATCAGTATTTCCAGCCATTTGTTATATGCAGTATTATCAATGTAAACGAGTTCTACACTGAAAAAGAAGAAAAAAACCATAATAAGCATACTCATCGTTTTAAATTTAAGTCTAGTGCAAAATGTGATTTAATGCAAAGACTCGAGCATTTATACAATTGACCTCCCTCAAGAATTATATAAATGATCCCAAGACTCAATTATCTGTAAATTGATAAGCCAACTTCTTGGCTAATTGTACCTTTAGAATTCCTGGTCGATAAATTTCTGTAAATTCTATCTTAAGTCCATCATAATGACGAGAAACTCTTCGGACTATAATGTTGAGATAAAAAAGGTCAACACACACTACTTACCCAACGTAGAAGGGGTCATATGGAGAGTAAGGTCCTATATGCCTACCGACGAAGTAGGGATTCATAGTAGTTTGGCCTATAAAGACTAGTCTCAATTTTAGGTTTAGAGGAAGATCTCATCAATTTTATTTTAATTCAATTTTAAGTGAACTAATGTCTAGCATGCGAGAATGAATAAACTAAAATGATGGCTTAAATTCGAGTGACATCTTTATGTCCATGATAACTAACATTCAAACTATATGAGTCAATTTTCATGCATTTTAGTAGTAGGTGGTTTGGTTTAGGCGGAATATGATGCACTAACTATCAAGTTATGAAAACAACAAGAACGGAAAAAACATAAAATATTACAAAGTCCTAGTGTGGCCTATCTACCAAAATGAACAAAATACAACTTTGGAATCCAACCCATTTGGACCTGAGAAGCTTGTCTTGATGTTCCATCTTGGTCCATGTAGCGAGAGTGAGCAATCCGATCTCTATCTTTAGTCTTCTCAAAATACATTTAATAAATTACAAAATATAAACCTATTTACATTCTAATTTAAAAACATAATTTAATGAAAATTAAAATGGAGATTCGAGATCTCAAAATTACATCAAAGATCATGTTTCCATCATTACGAAAACATGATCAACTAAGGCTACTCTAGGTAATACAAATTACAACCGATTGCAAAAATACGTAAATTAAACCATTCAACCATTCAACCATTCATTCAACAAGATAAAATGCATCAACTATAAATTAATCATTCAAGACATAATTCTTTAATTATGAAGAGTAATTTATCCAAACCACCTTTTAAAATGATCAAAATTATGTGACAATTCCTTAATTAATCACAATAACCCCAACCAAACATAATCCAATTTTAATTCATATTCTTTAACATGAATTAATACAACATTATTTTAAACCTCTTTAAAATAATTAGGTATCTAATTATTGTGAACTTCTTCACAACAATAAACGAAACATTATCATTATAATGAATAATAATAAAAAAATACTTTTGACCAAACACAAAAAAAAACGAAACAGATTTTTTTTTTCCTTTTTGGCAGCCACGTATATTATAAAATGAATATCTAAATCAATGAATACCGAAAAATATATAGCGATGAACATTCAAATCGATTTCCATTTACGTTTTAATTTAATCCTTATCAAATCAAAACAACTACAAATTCATCATGTTATCGTCTTAACTATTTAAAACAACAATTATAATGAATCAAAATTGAAAAACAAGGCAAAATTTTTTTTTTTATACGGATGAACAGTACAGACGGAAATTTTTATTTTTTTTTATTTTCTCGGCAGAAATAAAAAAAAACAAAAAAAAATAATGATTCTAATCTTATATTTCATCAATTATGAAAACATATAAAATAATTTCGTAGCCCTTGGCTCTGATACCACTTGTGAGAAATATCGGTATATTTCATCATTAATTTTACGGATTATAACGAAACTATAGTATATGAATTACGAGTCATAAATGAATTGCATAATATAAAATTATAGGAATTTAGAATTAACCTTTGGTCCTAGCAAATTTGGCCTATGAACAATATCGAAATCGATATTCTCCTAATTTGCACCCAAGATGCTCCGAGATTTGCCTTGCTTATGCTAGAATTTTAGAGAAAAGTTACTGCTAATTTTTCTTTTTGTGTGATGATGAATGATAGAGAGAATTAGAGAGAAAAATCAGAATTTTTCTTGTTGTTCCCTTGCTCTGTTTCGGCCGAACCACTAGGGTAGTAGTAGGAGGAGTCTCTCCTCATTTTACTACTCTTGTAAATAGGGTTTTGACCTAGTTACCATAAAAGAATAATAGAAGGTATTTTCTTTTATTTAACTCTTATTAGCCGAAAAATAGGAGTATAAAAAGACTATTTTCTCCTTCCTTTTCCGGTTATATTAGCATGTAATATAATATATACGTCAACTATAAATATCCGTATATTTATAATTTGGTAATTAAATATAACATATTATGTTTAATTACGAATTAACATTTTAATTCGTTT
>JAIUZE010011414.1:0-74358 GCA_022085475.1 Heliosperma pusillum | reverse complement strand
GACGGATAATTTAAAAAGCGTAAAGACGGTAATTTTATTACCAATACGGATAGAGGAATGTAAGAGGGGAAGAATAAGACGAACTTACGTGAATTCTAGCAAGTAACGAAGAAGTTACGTCAATTCTAAGATCGATATTCAAAGAGGGAAAGTTTCTTAAAGAAGAAGAAAGAGTTTTGTGTTTGATTTTGTGTTGAATGAAAAATTAGGTTAAGGAGGGAGTAGTGTGAGTTATGTAGGAGAAAAGTCAAAGACGGTTTCCAACGTCAAGAAAGTCAAAGACGACTTAAAATTCAAGAAAAGTCAAAGACGACTTAAAATTCAAGAAAAGTCAAATACGACTTAAAATTCAAGAAAAGTCAAAGACGACTTAAAATTCAAGAAAAGTCAAAGACGACTTAAAATTCAAGAAAAGTCAAACTCGACTCAAAAGTCAAGAAAAGTCAAACTCGACTCAAAAGTCAAGAAAAGTCAAACTCGACTCAAAATTCAAGAAAAGTCAAACTCGACTCAAAAGTCAAGAAAAGTCAAACTCGCCTTAAAACGGGATTTTCATGGAATCTCACAGAAATTCCAAATACGAACTCGGAAATTCTAAATTCGACTCGAAACATAAAAAGCTAATTTAAAACTTAAATTCGCTGAAAAGATTTCGTAAAATATTTCTACTAGAAAAATAGGGTACATTTCCGGGTGTTACATGCACGACAAGAACTATTTCGTTCCCCAGAAAGAGACTGGCGCCTTCGAAAACTTTTCTTATCCATGTTTGGAAAAATGTCGTGTTTTTGAATTATCATTTCCTTTTAAATGCTTTGGATGCCAAATTCGAGAAACCAATTTCCGTCCTTCTAGCTTTAGTTTTCTACTTTCAAGTTCGTTTTCGAGGACGAAACTTTTAAAAAGGAGAGATGATTGTAACACCCCAGTTTTATAATAATGAATAATTTATTAAAGTCGTAAATTTAATAAATTCGTCTTTTACTTTTATTAGTTAAAATATTTTAAGTCGATATTTTATGAATTCGTGGCTTTAAATTAATGTTAAATAGAATTTAGTTTAGTTGGGTAGAAATCGTCGCATTTCAGTCCGTTATGATTTCATAATCGGATTCTACGCGAAAATCCAAGTAAGTCGACCCGATATGAAATTTGGGCCTTCTAATACTAACCTTCTCAAAATTAACTCATTTATCCATCCTTCTTCCTCCTCAAAATTATTAACATACTCTTCTTCTTCATCTTCCTAAAACACCAAAACATCATTAAAACTAAGACGGATGTAATTTCTCCGTCTCTCAACGAAACTTGATGATTTTTACATTAATCTTATCCTCTCATCCTCCTCTTCCTTTTCATAACATAAAACATACATTTCCTCCAACTTTTTATAAAACCCATTTTCTAGATCTAAACTTAAGACGGGCATAACTTCTTCGTTTCTTAACGTAATTCAATTTCGTTTAATGTTTCAGAATCCTATCACCATCCTCTTTCTTTCTAGCTAATAAAAGATTCAAACTTTTAACGTTGTTAAGACCGTCTTTCACCATATTTCGGTTTTGGGTTCTTGTCGCTTTATTTATCGGGAAAAGATGTATTTTGAAGATTTTGGGTCTAGGAATTCATGTGGGTTGATAGTTAGCTTGGGATTCAAAGATTTGAAGTGTTAACCGAGGTAACGGTGTCAGGTTAATCGATATCAATACATGTTTTAAGTGTTAATTGTCGTTTTATTTAGTGAAAGATGAATTCTTTGTATTGGTCTCATATGAATAGGTGTAAACTGTTCATTCATGTTTGTAAATTCATCTTGTATACTTATTTTTCACTAATCTTATGCTAAGTTACATTTATGTTGGTAATCATATCTACTTATCATTATTGCACTTGAGTTGGGTAATAAATGTGCCTTTGTTTGCCTTAATTGATCTTACACAATGATTGGTTATGATTACAATTCACTAAATGTGGTTTGTTCATGATAAATGATGTTTGGATTAAATGGGTATCAAAGAATTTGGAGTTATTGTTGTTGTTAAATGTTGTTTTCGGGCTTGTTGACCCAGCCGGCCCATCGGCTGCCGGTGACCCCAACCGGCCGGGAGCCCCTGTAGTGAAATTGGAATTTTTTTGATGATTTTGGTGTAGCGTAAGTCCCAGCCGGCCCGACCGGCCGCCGGTCCCCCCTACAGGCTGGGCACCCCTGTATGTTTTGGTTGTTGTTTTGATGGAGTGTGTGTCCCACCCGGCCACCCGGCAGCCGGTCCCACCGGCTGGGAGTCCTCCTTTTCCCCTTTTCTTCACTTTTTTCCGTTTTGCCTGTGACCCCAGCCGGGTAGCCGGCCGCCGGTCACACCCACCGGCTGGGAATTCCTGTATCACTAATGTTGTTGTTCGATGTTGCCGTGGTGCCAGCCGGGTACCCGGGAGCCGGTCCCTCTGACCAGCTGGGACCCCTGTGTCCGTTTTCTCCTTTCTCTTCCACTTGTCTTCACATGTAATAATTTGTATGATCTGTTTATCTTATAAACTTACGTAATGACATTAAATATTCATGTTTAGAATATATAATATCTCACATGTTTATATCACATGATTTGTGACGGTTTTTAGTATGTCCCCTCTTTGAGTCGGTTTTACCTTATGTAATGATTTGGGCACTACTCGTTGAGTGCTTTGAACTCTCATTTCCCGGCAACACCCTTTTCCTCGTTACACTGGAATGTCGGAGCGATGGGGTGTATCCTTGATGCTTGAATGCATTTGCTAGTAAGGATATGACGACGTTGTTGGAGGCGAACGCAATTCGTTGATCGACCAGGCTATCAAATGTTGTATCCTTGCGAGGTGGTGTCATTGCATGTAGCGTACTTGCTTGTCTATGATGCTTGTGCTCTTTCCGCCTCTTTCGTGTGGGTTTAGTCGAATTTGGGGTACTCGACGTCCTTTGTGTTGATCGTGTCTTGGATGTGAAATGTTTATCGCATATCAAATAGGAACACGTTTATTCCGAGAGTCTGGCCAGGTTTAGGCTAGGATCGTATTATTTTCGTCGTCCTACCGGGAGGAAATGAGTCTTTCATATACGAAATTTTTATCGTGTATGGTTCAGGGAAATGTTGATCCTATGGACGTGTTTTGATCATAAATGCTATGTACATGGTGCTAGTGCGTGTCATTAACCGTGAGAGTATATGTTTGATTACTCGTGACCGTTGGATGCCTTGAATTGGTTTGTATTTTGAGTCTCTACCTTATCAAGTATATGCCACTAACGGTGAGGTGCAAGTCCTAGTGTGTATATAGTTGCCTAAGGGTGTCATTCTCGAGTCGGTTCATAACATGGTGCTTATCGTTTGGTATTTCACATGCTTATATCATATTATCTTGAAAGTATGTTTGTACTTCACATGATTCACATGTAAATAAGATTCTACAAGTTTAATTGTTCATTATGTATGTTTTACTTTGATATGGCTGGGAGAACCCTCAGTTACTCCCTACTGACTGTGGCATTCATTTTTAATGAATGAACAGGTTGCAGGTTGGTGTTTGCATTGGGTTGTGGCGAGTAAGCTAGCGAGCGTTTGATGTGACGATTTTATACCGTCTTTAGCTACCCATTTCTTAGCTACTTTAGCCTTGATATATGTTATTTATAGTTACTTTAGCTCATTAATGCATTTTGGTGGTAGTTGCATTGTTTGGATGTGTTTCTACGCAATTTCGGTTTAATGTGTAGGTGTTATGTTCAAGAATCGCATTCCTAGTTTTGGAAGTGACTTGGACCTTTTTACACTTATTCCTTGGACTAAATTCATGCCAAATAATGGGTTAATCAGAGTTAAAAGCTTGTGGATTAAAGACAAGTCAAAGACCAAAACAATGAGTCAAAGTACGGGAGCAAGGAAGAAGATAAAGCGTCAAAGGAAAAAAATGGTAGCCTCGTGTCGCAGCTTGCCGCGTGTCGCATCAAATTTGGCTGACTACTTAGCCTCGTGGAGAGGCTCAGCATTGGATTCCGAATTCTTCTTTAATTCGGCAATTATGCTCACACTTTATGAGGTTTTATGAGACTTTGATATGATTTATGAAGATGCTCTTTGAAGACCTGTAAAAGGACATGATTGTTGATAACTTGATATATATCTTCTTCCATCTTTTAATCATCATAATACATAGAAAATACTTTCAATTTCTAGTTTGTTTTAATTATTTTGTATGGAAGGCTAAGTTCTATATCTTGGAACAAGTTCTTGAAGCCAAGTTTGTTTGAATTGTAAGACTCTTATTCTAAATCTATTTCATTATTAGAGTATCAAATTTAGTTTGCATTATTGTTGGTTTGTTAATTATGCACCTAGAATGATCAACTAGTTGTTAGTAGTTAATTAAACCATTGCTAGATTAGATGAATGAATCTTTTGTTTGTTTATCTACTCCATTGTAGCAATTATAATTCATCAATTCGTATGCTTTTCATCATCGTTGAGTTATAAATGACTAAATTTGTATGAACCAAAGTGAAGCAACGCTTGTTTTCTTCATTCGTTTATCTTTGCTAAATTCTATCGCTTTAATCTGCAATCTCGATACAATTGAGCGCTTGACTAAATTGACGATATTGTAAGGACTATTTATTTACGCTTGTAACTAATAATTATTCATAAGTGGAATTAGAAGTCAACAACTTCATAGCAAAGTATTCAATATTGAAATAGATTGGAAGAGTCAATGATCACTTCATAACCTATTGGTGGAAATTACTTGGTTCAAGAATGATTCTCATATTTGTTCTACATTTTCAATTATTTATATTGTCTTTATATTTCATTTCATTCTTGTTTTAGTAGAATTACAATATCAACATATCAAACCCCCCAAATTGGTTACCTTAGAACTAGTTTCATAAAATCATAATAAATAAACAACTTCCTTGTGGGATCGACCCCTACCTACACTTACTACTAATTTGAGTTTGTAGTGGATAAAAATACTAATTTGGAGACTCACAACAAGTCTAGCCAGCGTTTTTCTTACAGCGATTCACCCTTAGCGTGTAGTTTATATTAGTTTATTTTCTTCACTGTGTTTTATCAAGGGATCGATGTCCCTTGTATTTATTTAAGATACAATTTGTATAAACGATTTATTAAATTAAGTTTCGGTTTTGTAATATAGTGACATTCGCGGTTTTGCTTTTAAATTTTTTTAAAATCTCTTATTTTTACGCTGCAAATCTATGTGCTTACTTTACTGCGAAATCGCGAGGTGTCACAAAAAATATCCACCAATTTTCGAAAACAAAAATGTGAAACAAAAATAATTAAATCTATACCAACCGCCTTCCTAGACCCTCCTTATCGCTCCCTTTATATGCCTCACAAAATCCTCGTCATCAGAAGTAGTCTGCTCAACGTTTTTGTATTTTTTTCATCCTTCTCTCTTTTTCTAATTTTGTTTTGTTGAAAATCTCTCATTTTGCCTAAGGAGTCCTTTTGGGTTTTCACCTTAAGTTTTCCTTTTATCTCAATGGTGGCACACAACTCGATTTTTCATTTTGCTCAGGATGCCCTTTTGGGTTTTTATCCTGTCCTCAGCCACCATCCCACTTTTTCCTAGGCGCCCACCCTTGTAAGTTTTCACTTAGCCGGGATTTTCATTTTTTTCCAAAACAAATATAATACAAATGCAAATGCATAACCAAATAGTCTAAGTCGACTATGTACATATATATACAAAACATAACCTTCCCCCACAATCTTCATCACATATGCCTTTTTGTCTCCTCTGTTCTCTTTCTTCTCTTACTCATTTTATTCTTTTTAGGCCCTCATCAAGAGCCTCTTAGTTGTATGGGGATTTCAAGTTGGGGTTATTTTGAAGAGTAATGGAAAAGAGGGCACTAGCCAATTCGTAGGTGTCCTCTGGCGTCACCGTATCCTCATCAGAATCTTGGAGGCATGTGTGGTGGCGCTCGTTTTGGACCGTTTGTAACACCCACGATTTTATAATAATGTGTAATCTACTAAAATCGTAAATTTTATAAATTCCTCTTTTACTTTTATAGATTAAAATATTTTAAACCAATCATTTATGATTTCGTCGCTTTAAATTAATGTTAATTTGAATTTAGTTTAGTTGGTTAAAAACCGTCGCATTTTAGTCTGTTATGAGCCCATAACCGGTCTCTTCTCGAAAATCCGAGTGGGTAAGTACCCACCTTGAATATTGGACATATTATCACCCACCTTCTCAAAACAAACCCACCACAAATCTCCACCTCCCTTCTCAATTTTCATTATTCATGTTCTTATTCCTCAACACATAAAACTCCATTAAACCTCTAGATCCCAAAAAGTTTAAGACGGATAGAATTTCTTCGTCTTACAACGAAACTTCACGATTTTGACATCAACCTTGTCCTCTCATTCTCCTCTTTCTTTTCATACCATAAAATATCATTTTCATCCAAGTTTTTATGAAATCCATTTTTCTATATCTAATCTTAAGACAGACATAACTTCTTCGTTTCTTAACGGAATTCAATTCCATTTAATGTTCCAGAATCCTCTCACCATCCTTTTTCTTTCTAGCTAATAAAATAATGAAACTTTTAACTTTTTGTAAGACCAATTTTCCACAATATCGGTTTGAGTTTCCTAGCATATTAATCGTCTTTAAAGGGTGGAACTTTGAGTAGTTGGGTCAAGTAATTCCATTAGTATCATTGGCTTGCTTAAGGATTGCTTAACTGGAGTGCTAATAAGATTATTTTGACGGGTTACTCGGTATCACATTTTTATGTGTTTTAGGGTAGTATTTATGAGAAAGACGAGTTCTTTATTAGTAGTTGATATGAATTCATGTTCCTACATGTTAAAATTGTTGAATTATGTCTCATATACTTCAAGGTGATGGTATTTGATGGTTTGGGTGATAACTTCTATATTATTGCTTAAATATGTGCTCAAGCCTTTAATGATGAATTAATGATGCTCTAGATGTTTAAAAAATTGTGTGATGTTAGTTTGTTGTGTGAAAAGTGGATTTATGATGTTATGTGTTGGTGATTACAAATGGGTTTGGAGTTGAATTGCCTTAGAGTTGAATTTAGGGTGTTTTCGGAGAGCAGGAGTCCCAGCCAGCTGACCAGACGCCGGTCATCCAACTAGCTTGGAAGTCCTGATTGTGTTTGTTGCGGTTTTTGCGAAATTAGGACAAGGATAAGTCCCAGCCGACCGGCCAACAGACCGGCTGGGAGTCCCTTGATGATTTTTGTAAGTTATAAAGATGAGCCAAAGTCCTAGTTAGCCGACCGGCTAGGAACCCCCGATGGTTTCTGTGACTTGTTGTTGTGGCTTGGTCGCCCAACCGGCTGGGAACCCCTATAATACCCTTCTCTTTTTTTTCTCTTGTAACTTTACCTATACCGATTTCTATAGTCTGTTTACCTTATAATCATACAGAATGGTTTGAATAAATATATATGAACCATATAATATCTCACATGCTTATCTCACATGCTTAGTGACAGTGTTAGACAACCTCCTTACTTGAGTCATGTATATCTTTAGTAGTTGGTCGAGTCTTGTTTGATTGGATAATATGACATTCTCATTTCCCGGTTATACCCTTATACTCGTTAGACTTGATGTCAGAGCGATGAAGTAAATCCTTGGTGCTTATGACTCGTGTTAGTGGGGATATGACGACGTTGTTGGGAGGCGAACACAATGCATTGATAGACCCGACCATCAAATGTTGTATCCTTGCGAGGTGGTGTCATTGCATGTAGTGCACTTTCTTGTTCATTCTTAATCTTATCTTCCGCCTAGTTTAGCCGAAAAATAGTGCTTGTGCTCTTTCCGCTTATCTCGCGTAGTTTAGCCGAATTTGGGGTACTCGACGCCCATTATTGGGTTGATCGAGTCTTGGATGCGAAATATTTATCTCATTTCGAATCGGGTACACGTCTTCTCCCAAGAGTCTGGCCAAGTTTAGATTAGGACTGTATTATATTATCGTCGTCCAACCGGGAGGAAATGAGTCTTTAGTATACGAAATGGTTATCGTATACGGTTCAGGGAAATGTTTATCCCGTGGACTTAGTGGTCATACTTGCAAAGTACAAATGCTAGTGCGTGTCATTTAACGTGAGAGTGTGTTTGCATGTTCATGATGATTGGTAGGTTGTGAAATGGATGTTTAAATGCCTTGTGCTTTCTTGTGAGTCTTGTTCCCAACCTCTTCGACTATATGGTCACTAACGGTGAGATGCAAGCCGTTAGTAGTGATATCGTTGCCAAGGTGAGGCTTCCCTAAGTCTTGGTTACTTGATAATAATGAGGTATACATAATGATGATATTGTTTATTTATGACGATAAAATTGTTTTTATTTGATGATGATAATGTATGTTTATGTGCTCTTGATACGTATGTTTTAATGTAATATGGCTAGGAGAACCCTGAGTTACTCCCTATTGACTGTGGCATTCATCTTTCATGAATGAACAGGTTACAGGTCGGTGTTGCATAGGTTTTTGACGAGTGAGCTAGCGAGCGTTGTACTTACAACGATTTACTTTCAGCGTTGTAGTTTATATTAGTTTTATTATCTTAATTGTGTAGTTATCAAGGGATTCATGATCCCTAGTATTTATCTAAGTTACAATTTTTATAAATGATTTATTAAACTAAGTTTTGTTTCTCATGTTTTTGTGACATTCACGGTTTTACTTAAAAAAAAAATTAAATCTCGTATTTTCCGTTGCTAACTATGTGTTTACTTTATTTCAAAATCGCGGGGTGTCACGGTTGGTATCAGAGCTATAACGCTCCAGACGCACATTCGTGTACCCCAACCTTAAAAAACTAGACCAACGAGTAATGAATGAGAAATGGGTAGACTTAAGAACCTAAAGTGGTAGTGTTTAGTGTGCTTGAAGTTTGTTTGGTTCTAACTTGTTTGTTTATTGTTTTGAGTGATATTATCCTTGCTTGGTTCTAATGTCTCAAAATTGATCAAGTGATATCTATAAGAAGTACCTTTACTTAGGATTGAAGAATGACGATCGTGAATGAATTGTGTTTCTATCTCATTGAAGACCTTCCTTTTCGTGGTGTGCCTTACTCTCTTTTTCTACCTTGATGCTTCTTAACCTTCCAATTCCTTCTCTCCTTGGAAATTACTTTTGTTATTTTTCTTCGACTTACCTTGATATCTTACCCTCTCTTTGGACCTCTTGCGGATACCTTCTCTTTTATTTCCTTGAAAGTTGACTTTGGTTGAAAGAGGTTAAGACTTTGAGGAAAGTTGTGTGAATTTAAGCTTCACGTTGTAGTTGTGAGTTATTGTATCACGACAGAGTGTGGTGAGACGTGTTTTGGGGTCTCTAGTGCATAGGTGTTTACCATGATATATGGGTGTGAGTGATTTTTATGAATCCGTGTTATGTGAAAGAATGGATGATTGAGGAAGTAGTGCATAGGTGTTTACCTTATACCTTTACTCGTACTTGTAACACCCCCATATTCAAAAAAGAGCCTTACAAGACCTCCTTAGCACATGAGGATGCTACCATCTCGCTTGCCCGAGGTAATACATATCAAATCAAGCGATAAAGAAGCAATGCTTTATTAAATCAATAATTAATTCCAACACACGGTCTCAAATAGACGGCATACCGTCTTACCAAACAATCCAAATAACAACGTGGCAAAGTACTATTGAATAACTAATGTCTAAGACTCCATTAGACTCCGCGGAAGCTATGACTCGATAATGGTGATCCCCATCAACATTCCAGCGCAGCTCATCTACTTACTTGTTGATCACCTGCTCACCATTCCCCAATGGATCACAGCAGTTTTGTAAAACAGTAATAGGGTCAGTAACAGAATATACCGACCAACGTACAGGACAAGCAAAAGTGAAAGAGAAATCGGAGGGCCACCGTAGTGGTTACCTTAGTAGACTCAGGTTACCATCTCTCTACAAAATCCACCAATTAATCCAGACAGCAGCCGTCGAACTTCCATCTCACCGCAGTGAGACAACCCGGAACATTAATGTGAAATTCCCCTTCATAGCGGGAGAACTACGAGAGGCGACCTCGGGGTGTGAAATCGTCTCTTGACGAAGTCACCAAACAGTAACCATATAAACAACCCAAACTCCAAACCTGAACTCCATCACCATCATCATCAATCAAGTAACATAGACAATGCATCTTATCACATCAATTAGCATAACTGTACTGAGTAAGGAAAACCCTAACTTATTGGAAAATTCCACAATCAAACAAGAAAGTATTCAAAATCCTTCTTCTACGAAGTCCCCTCCTAATCAAACAATAATCATATAATCAATACCAACATATTCCCTTTTTTCCCCAATTCAATTAGGGTTTATAACAATACATACAAATCACAAAGTAGGAATACTTACCAATGCAATCAACACAGTAGCGAGAGATCTGATCCGGCACGGGATGATTAAAGATGTTCTTGAGGAGTTAGAGAGAGTTTTTGAGAGGAAAATAGGGTTTTGCTGTGAAACGTAACTGTGATTATGAACTTAACTCCTCTTACAAATCCTTAATTAAACCGTCCGAATAATCCTCGTAACCCGGTGTACTCGGTCGAGTATGACTTACTCGGTCGAGTGCTTAACTCACTTAGTCGAGTACAGAAGAACAAGACACAGTTCCAAATGATAGACCAACCCACTCGGTCGAGTAGCCTCTACTTGAGCGAGTACCCAATCCACTCGGTCGAGGAAGACTTACTCGGGCGAGTGCCGAGTACACACAAATACGGAGTATTACATTACCACTGTCCCTTTCCATTTCCTTTCTTACAAGTTTTTGTTGAACTCGATCTTTAAGATATTGCATTCTCATACCTTCTCCTTTACTTGACTATCTTCATAACTCTAGTATTTTCTTCCATCTTTTACATTTAACCTTATTATTTTAAGTGTTCCTCTATTTTAATCTTGTACCTGTTTGTCACCGCGTTCTCTTTCGGATCTCTTTTCGGTCCCTAGCTCGTTGTTGCTTCATCTTTCAACTGGTGGGTTGGATATCTCATTTGCTTGCGCAGAGAATCAGTGTGATATATTTTGAGGATTCTTGATCCAGAATAGCTGTCTTTGGGTAGAACAAATTTCTTGTTATTATTGCATTATGGGAAGTAGAATCTTAGCTTTTGTCGAACCCTTGATGATGGTATTGTACTTTCTTGGTGGCTTTAGATTTTTGAGCTTGATGTGGTATTGCTAATTCGAGAATCGAATTGATCATGGTTATACTTTTTATTTGTTGAGCTTTATAATAGTTTCCTTAGAAATCATTGAGAATTCGCCGTCTTTAATTGTTAGATTTTAAAAGAGACTTTGTTTTGTGGTAATTAGGGTTGGTGGCCATAGTTTGAGGAATATTTTCATAAGTAAAGACCGGTGAATTTTGATCTTTAGATAAGTTAGATGATTTGAGTAGTTATCTCATCGCCATGTGCCTGACCATTTATGTTTTGGAATTAGTACTTGTTCCTTCTCGAATTATTGTGGTTTGAGGATGAGAAATTTCATTATAAGCTTTGGATAGTGAGTATTTTGTTATTATGAATTAGAAAGTTAAAATGGTAAACTCATTCATCTTAGGGTTATTAGTAATTATGGTTTGCTAAATGTGATTATTTATGTTGGTTGTTTTATGTATAATAATGATTGAATTAAGGATGTTAGAGTGTCTTAAAGAATGTTTCATGTGGATTATTGATTGTGGATCTTTCCCTGTCGATAAACCTTAGTTGATGCTAATTGGATATTAGATATTTGGGTTAGTGACTTTGATATTAAGAGTAGAGTGTTTAGCTTTCCCTCTTGCAATGTTTTTCTTCCCCTTTAGCGTAAGCTTCAACGCTTATTCATCTCTAATCCATCTTGATAAGCTTTCCTTCGGGAATAATGTGTATCTTTGTTGTCATTTCTTTGTCGCGGGCTACTCCTAGGACTTTGTCTTTCATGTTGCTCTTGCCGTTTTCGATAAGCCTTAAGGTTGGTAATTATTCTTGTCGTCGGTAAATTTTCTTGCCGATGGACTTTTCGGCCGACTCTATCGTGATCTTTCTATCCTTAAGAATCCGATTTATTTCATTTTTCTCGTGGTGTGTGTTAGATTGAGTGTCCTGAACAATAGTGCGATCATATAATTAAATCTCAATAATAAGAATACAAAGGGATGATGAATATTATAGTCAACCGGTCAACATTAATCGGTAACAATTAGCTCACTTGAGTTTGACGTTACTGTCGTATGACGGTGGTGATCAGTTCATCCCTTGAGGTCACACCTAAAGGACACTCCCCTAATCATGTATATTAATTAATTGTATAGCGATACAGATTAATTAATCCCTTGAATTGAACTAAGTTTATATTGAAAGTCAGAATTATATCTTATGTAATATGATTAAATAAGATTCATTTTAGTAATTTAATTATTATATTACTAAAAATGCATTATGTTTATGAAAAATTTGAGATAAGCAAAATTGGTTGATTGTAATTAAAAATTGTTGTAGATTATATTAACCAAATATGAGATGACCCATTTTGTTTACATGTAATTATAAAATGTAACTTAAAATGTTAATTCTAATTTATTTGTTATCAAATAGCATTTAAATTAATTAAATGCACATTTATAAGCTAAATTACATGTTACATGTCACATGTCACATATGTGACAAATGACAAAATGCAAAAATAAAATGGACACCCATTTTATATGGGTGCACCGGTTTTTGTAGTGTACAAGAGGGTAATTAGTTTTTGTGTATTATTCTAATTGAGAATTAGACACAATCATACATAAAACTATTACCAACACTCCACCTTATGTCTTGTGAAGAACAACATGAAAGGGACAACACCCCACCTATGTGATGGTGGGGTGGCCGGTCATAGCAACAACAATAAAAAGGATTATTTCCTTCTTATTTAACACACTATCTCATATTCATTTTACATGCAATCTCCACTTCTCTCAAATTTTACTTTATTACTCTTAAACTTAAGAACTTTTAAGAAAATTTAGAGTTCATATTCTAATAAGATTACTAGATTAGTAAGAAAGTTATTAGATTTATTTTAAAGGGTTACTGCTTATAATACTAGTGTAGTATTTTAGTAGAGATAAAAAAGATTGTCTTGGGTGCTACTAATAGGAGTGTTCTTATACTAAGAACTTGGAGATCATCCTCATATTCATAGCTCAAGAACAATATTTGAAAGGAGTTCAAATATTGTGCCCATTTCTTCATAATCAATGTAAGAAATTGTTATTTCCTTATCTTTTGTTATGCATGCATAAGGTCCATATAGTTTAAGTGTAAACTATTAATAAAATGATATTAGAAATGTCTGATATAGTGTCATTTCACCCTACATTTTCACCCCTTTTTGTCTCGTTTTGCTTGCCTTTAACGCTCCCTAGGAGCGATTCTACGTGTTTTACCTTCTTCTAGCATATTTCTCGCTTTTATCGTGTTTTTGTAGGTAAACCATCAATTGAGGCGATTTCTACCTACTTTTGAGCAACAAAGAAGAAGGTGAATCATTCGGAGGACCCACGGCATACCTTGGGGGCCCCGCATACCCTTGGGGGCCCTACTCGACGCGCCAAAGCCCTCCCGAGTCAAGGCAAGCGAAACCGAGAAGGAAACAACAAAGTCAAGCGAAGGAAGAAGGGGAATGCGCATCTCACGGGCGTGAAAATGCATCTCACGGCCGTGAGATGCTTTTCCAAAAAGAAGGATTTTCGTGGATTTGGTTTCACGGCCGTGAAACTCATTTCACGGTCGTGAAAGCCCAGTCACGGTCGTGAAATGCACTTCACGGTCGTGACTTGTCCGTGAAAGATGACCTTGCTCTGCCAATTCCTTCACGACCGTGACTTGGAGTTTCACGGTCGTGAGACGTGTTTCACGACCGTGAAACCCATTTCATGGTCGTGACTTTGCTAGTCCACAAAGCTTCTCGAGGCCCATCTTTCCTTCATTTTGTAAACCTATATATAGACCCTCTTATGTAATTAAAGGGCACGAAACCCTAGACTCAAAATTAGTTAGATTAGTCCTCCTAATTAGTTTAATCTTTTCTCAATTACTCTTTAATTAGCTTTAGATTTAGTCATGTAATGGGATTTCTTGGTTCGGTACTAGAAGATTGGTGACAAAGTCTTCTCCTTTTCAAGATTTCCTCTTTTATTGTTCATCTTTTTCCTTAATTAGTTGGTATATCTTCTTAATCCCTTTTCATATACTTGCTAATCTTGTCATTTCATTACATGTTTTGTTTCCTTCTTATCATTATGTCTTGTCTTAGTTTTATATCTTATTCCTCCATAATCCTAATGCTAAGTAGTGAGTAGTGATTAATCTAGGGTTAGTGGGGGATAATGGGTTTTAATGAGGGTTAATCCTTGTTGGTTGGGTTGATTTGTTGATTAATTGTCTTTCTTCCAACTTTTGCATACCATATGTTTGATGAAATGCTTGCTTGACAAACTTGCATGATTCATGTTTATTATACATTTCCGTAAGATCGATAGCCTCGGAATATGTTAGGATTTGCATATAGTTGGTATACCGACCTTGTGTACGCGAGAGCTAGCTTGGTTCGGTATATGGGAGGGATTGTAAGATCGAGAGCCTCAATCCACCGCGCCCAAGTTTGACTACCCATTAACTATGAACCCGACTCACTAGAATCCAAATTACCCATTTGAACCCACCGATCCTAGACTTTCCTTTTATTTCTTGTTATTTGATTATCTTAGTTTAGTCTTTTGTTTTTTGATGAAATGTAAATTCATTAAAATGAAAAATCGTAACCATACAAGAGTTATACGGCCCCATTATGGGTCGCTCAACCCTACAGACTCAAAATCTCAAACCTCCAAATTTCCGGGCCTAACACACTGAAAGCCCACTTCCTCATCTCCCTATATACTCCCTCACTCCATCTGATCTCTCACAACGAAACCAAATGTTTCCTAATCCAAACCCTAGTTCCTGCCCCTTCTCTCATCCGCCACCAACTTCCCAATCCACTCTCTATCAATCTTCATCTTCTTCCTTGCTAATCCCTGGAACCATACTCTTAGTTCCTTGCTGATCTTCGCTGCCAGTATATGTGGTCGATCCAACCTCTTCTCATGGTAAGCTTGATTTCGCTGCCTCCAAATGAAGTAAATTAAGCCGTTGATGACCGCATTCACTATGTCTTTTTGAGGTTTCTTCCCTTTCATCTGCAATCTCCAGTTCAGGAGGTCTTTTCGAGGTAAATCGACCCCAAGCCATTCTTCAATGTGGTTCACTATTCTTATACTGTATATACAGTCAAAGAATAAATGTTCAAGGGTTTCCACTTCAGTCCCACAAATACAGCAAGTATTCTCCTCTGCTACGCCTATTTTATGTAATTTCTCTTTCGTGTTCAGAGCTTTATGATGGTAAATCCATGTAATAAAGCTATGTTTAGGCATGGTGTTGTTGTTCCAGGTAAGATCACTCCAACTTACCTTCTCAGCCTTGTCTCTGAGAAACTCATATCCTTTTGCTATTGTATATTTTTGATCTTCTTGATTTTCCCATTCTCCTTGTTGATATGGTGTTCTCAAGAGATTTCTGACCTGCACAATTTTTCTCCAGTACCAGCTTGAATCATTTGTGGGATTGTAATTCCACCAGCTCTCAGTTTTAAGGTAAGTGTGATTTACCCATTTAACCCATAGATGGTCAGATTTTGATCTTAGTTTAGTCTTACTTTCCTATTTATTTTCATTTAGTCAATGTTCTTAGATTAGTTCCAAATCCACTTCTATTTCGTGACACCCTTGAGCATAGCTAGTTTTGACTTTGCATATCGAATACCCACCGTCCCTGTGGACCGACCTTGACTTGCCACCGTGCTAAGTCTTGTTATAAATATTGTTTGACATATCAAAACGACGAGTGTCAAAATGGCGCCGTTGCCGGGGACGGTGCGATGTATTTGATTTGTTTTATAGACTTTTCTAGTTGTGCTTGTTTGCCTTGAGGAACTTTGTTTCTCAAGGTTATTTCTAACCCTTTTATTTAGTGTCTTTGTTTGTAGTTTTCTTTTGTTTGCATAATCTTCAATAATGACACAAAGATTTCAACAAGAAGAGTATGAGCAAGGTGAAGCTTTTGGCTATGACTCCCATGAGTGTAGAGGGTTTGTTGAGAAAGATAACATATTCCCATCCTATATCTCATATAATGAAAGCCCGAGCTACTACCCCATCTCTCCTTATGAAATCTCCCATATCCAACCTCCACAACAACAACCATTCCAAACTACTTACAACCACCCACAAAATCAACCATCCTTCTTCCCACAACAAGTTGACAACCATAACCTTGTTGAGCAAAGTTTAATCCTTCAACTTATGCGAATGAAAGAAGAAACCCAAGCAAGGGACATGGTTCTCAATGAAATTGTAGCCCATGGGAGAATGTTGGCTACTAAATTAGCTCAATTGAAAGCCGCCCAAGAGCTTGATGAAGAACAAGAGGAAAATGGAAAGATGGATAACAATGAGACATTTCCTCTTGCTTCTTGCCACGCACCCTCAACAAATGATATGGGAAAGACTTATGATTCCCCTTGGGGAGGAGTTTTGATAGAGGATGATTGTGACGATGATGATGAGTATATGCTTAATTGTGTAGAAAGTGTTTTGACTCCTTCATCTCCTCTTTCTTGTGGGACAATGAGCCTTTCTTCCATTGAGTTTGATGACACCGGGGCAATAGAGAGTGGTGAAGTAAAAGATTCAAGTGAAACCTCCCTTTTTGATGATGCTTTTTCAAAGGAAGAGGAGATAAATGATAATGGAGGAAGGGAGGATGCGGTAATAGAGAACTTGAATGATTTTTCCCTCTTTGAAAACTCAATCTCTAGTGAGGATGAATGTGAAGCGAATTATGAGCCAACTACTCTTCCTCCCCCTACTTGGGATGTTTATAATGACGATGAGGAAGAACCTTTGCCTCACTTTTCTTTTATAAACCATGAAGGGGGTTTGTGTGTCATAGAAACTTGTGAAGGTGAAAGGAGGAATTTTAAGCCCCCAAAAGAGCATGAGTCGTATTTTCTACCTTTAATTGACAAAGGTTGTGACTTGATTGGTTTTAAGCACCACAAGGGCCTTAGTTTCGTGGCCAAGTTGGATTGGATATGGGTCTACTTTGTATCGAAATGGACAAAGCCTTACTTGTGCTTGTTCGAAGCTTATGCCCAAGCCTTTGATCGATTATTAAGAGCATTAAGTGGCATGGACAATGTCAATGAAGAATCGTTCCAACAAAAATCGGCTACTTGATTGAGTTTGGTGGAGTCCTCACCATAACCACCGTTTGTATATACTCTTTCACTTACCTTTGCATTGCATCTTAGTTCTTTTTATCTTAATTCTCCTTTGAGTTTTAGAGGCTATGCCTCGAATGGTTTGAGGAGGTTAATATTGTAGCTCACGTAGTTGCACTTTTAGGTGCCAATTTTGGACTTTCCCGTGGTAGGTACCCCCATGAGGGGCATTGCATTTATGCACCTTACCGCCGCGACGAGACTCCGATATGGCACACCTTGTTTTCCTTTTTATCTAGACTTTCTTGTCGTAGGTACCCACATGAGGGGCATTGCATTTTTGCACATTACCACCACAACGAGACTCTAGATTAGCATATAGTTTAGCTTGCATTCACTTAGATCATGCATTTTGTATTATATCACTTTGCATTTAGTTTTAGGAATACTGATTAGTTCATGCATTTCATATAGAATTATTTCATTTGCATAACTAACCCTCTTGTACATATTGTTTTTATTGTGAATATTTCTCAAAAAAATCAAATACCCAAAAACAAGTTTTTAGTTTTCAAAACATTTAAAAAGCACAAAAACATGTCCTTTTCCTTTTAGATAATCATTCAAAAAAAAAAAACTCAAAAACATGTATTTCTTTACTTTCAATAATCCTATTTCATACATTGAAGACAATGTTTGTTCCTATGTGGGGGATGGGAAACTATTTTCATAGTTTAAAAAAAAAATTGAAAAAAAAAAATCCAAAAACATGTTTTATTTTGCATTTAAAATCATTCAAAAATCCAAAAAAATTGAAAAAGTTTGAAAAAAATCCTAAAAATTAGCTTGTTTATATCTTACTTTGTATATATTTGCATTGTTTTTTCTTCTAACCTCCATACATAGGTACACTACACATCGCTCAAGAGACTTATAGAAGGGATTAAGAAGACCGCCATGGTATGATCGTTCTTATTTCTTCCCCTTCTTTCTTTCTTTACTTCTTATCACATGAGCAGTTTAGAGGAATTGTTGATGATTGCGATGTTGATCTTGATGAATTGGCGGTTGTGTGACTTATGTGTTGTTAGGGGGTTTCATTAGATTAATTGTCACGTAGTTCACTAGAGCATTTGCATTAGTTTGTATATATGTTGCTTAATTCTAGATCATGGCATATAGTTGCATTTAGGAGAACTTTTTGGAAGGCCTAATTTGGAAATCGAACAAGCTTTGATAGACCCTTGTAGATACCTTTTTTTGCTTAGCACTTTGCCTATTAAAATAGATTTTGAAACACCTTTTAATGTGTATTTTTAGTATAATTTTCGCACCGTTTCCTAGAGTCTAGTCAAGGGCTTGCATTTACCATCTTGACCATCCCCATGGTGTGAAAATTCCTTGGTGAACGCTTTCCTAGGTGACTCTCGAGGCCATGTAATTGTCCAATCATCACATTTCACTACATTTGACAAAAAGGAAATTTTTCCATCACAAGTCCAAAAATTGAGTTCAAACACAATCAAAAAGAAAAGCTTGAAATTTTGCATATTTTTTGCTTAGTCCTATGCTTAGGGAAGTGCATATGGAGACTTCGGGCTCTTCTAGAGTACCCTCAATACATATGGGGTCGCTCTCGATGTCGCTACGGCGAGGATTTGCCTATTGTTGGTCTCCGCCGCACACCTTTCGCTAGGCTACCTTGCTCTCAAAAGGCACCCAAATCAAGCACCAAAAAAATCAAAAACAAAAAGAAAGAAAAAGAAAAGAAAAAGAAGCAAAATAAGAACTCAAACATCTCGTTTCCTCACCTTTTTGATGATTACTCCTACGTTGCATGGCTAAGAGGGGACGACCCTTCCTTTCACTTAGGTGAGAGGCGGAATTCCGATCCTACAGTGTCTTCTAACACCATGGGGCCCTCACTTTCCATCCCGCCTTTATCACCCTTGACAAAGTTTTCTAGTAAACGTGAACGAATATACTAATTTTACACAATAAAGAGGTGATTTATTTCTATCTTTCTAGGCATAGTTCTTTGTAAAACTAGTAAGTACATAGGAATTTGCATGCTTGAGATTTTTCCATTTTAGATGAATCCCGGCGCATGGATGAGGCATGTTGCCATTTGCTTTTGTAGATGCATTCTCATTTGTTTTGTGTGCTTATGTTGGAGTAAATGTCCTCAACAACGTGCGATCCACATAATTAAATCTCAATAATAAGAATACAAAGGGATGATGATATTATAGTAAGTCAACTGGTCAACATAAATCGGTAACGATTGCCTCAATTGAGTTTGACGTTACTGTCGTATGACGGTGGTGATCAGTTGATCCCTTGAGGTCACACCTAAAGGACAATCCCCTAATCATGTACATTAATTAATTGTATAATGATACAGATTAATTAATCCCTTAAAATGAACCAAGTTTAAATTGTGAGTGAGAAATATATCTTATTGTAATATGATTAAATAAGATTCATTTTGGTATTTTAATTGTTATATTACTAAGAATGCATTATGTTTATGAAACATTTGAGATAAGTTAATTTGGTTAAATTATAATTACAAATTGTTGTAGATTATTTTAACCAAATATGAGAGGACCCATTTTATTTACATGAAATTATAAAATATGACTTAAATTGTTAAGTCTAATTTATTTGTTATGAAATTGCATTTAAATTGGTTAAATGTACATTTATAAGCCTAATTACATGTTACATGTCACATGTCACACTTGTGACAAATGACAAATTGCAAAAATAAAATGGACACTCATTTTATATGGGTGCACCGGTTTTATGGTGATGATGGGTACGTTTTTAGTTTGTAATTTTATTCTAATTGAGAATTAGAACAAATGATTACTACAATGACCCATACACTCAACCTAACATTGTTAAGAACAATGTGAAAATGACAACACCCCACCCATGTGGGTGTGTGTGTGACCGGCTATAGCAAGCCATTATAGGGCTTGTTTTTCTCTTATATATTCCATACACTATCTCACAAAATCATTCATGCAAGTATCTTTATCTTTCTAAAATCTCTATCTCTCACTAAAAGAAATTTGAGAAATTTTTCTTGTGTTCCTACACTAATAATATCATTACTAAGGGTAGTAATATATCTATTAGTTCATAATAAGGGCTTCTACTATTTAATACTAGTGTAGTATTTTGTAGAGATTAAGGGTAGTCTTGGGTGCAACTAATTGGAGAGTTTCTACTTTGAAACTTGGAAGATCATCCTCATATTACTAGCTCAAGATCAATATTTGAAAGGAGTTCAAATATTGTGCCCATTTACATATAATCAATGTAAGAATTGATTCTTTCTTTTATATCTAGTTATGCATGCATAAGATTTATTTAGTTTAAGAGTAAACTAAATGTATAATGATATTAGAAGTGTCTAATATTGAGTTTAAGAAACTTACAAGCGGTATCAAGAGCCAAGGTTGTTGCATGCATAATCGATTTATAGTTTTTTCGAGTTATGGTAACTTAATGAAAACTAGTAATTTGTGTTTTATAAAATAAAAATCACAAAGTTATTTGCATGTCAATATATTCTGGTCCTAATATAATTTTAGGTCATTTTGATGATTTATGGAAGTTTATAGTGCTCAAATATGATTTTTAGTATTTTTATTACATTTTAATGAGTAAAATGATGTTTAAAATGCTAAAAATAGTTAGACTTATCTTATGACCTTGAAATGTTTACACAATATCACACATGAATTTTACTTACTGCATGCAAAATTTCGTGTGAAGTGGACATATTTCGTGTGATTTATGATTTTTATATGATAAAATGAAATAAATAAATGTCAAATGGTTAAAAATACTTCCGCTTTGAATCTGACCATGAAATTTTATTATGTTGTCACATGCATGTTTTCCTGTCAGACTGGAAAATATCAGACTGATATGATATGTCTAGAATGATTTATGAATTTTTAATGTAAAAATGGCATAAATAGTGACTAATTTAGCAAATATACTTCCGGTTTGAATCTGATGATGAAATTTTATTATGTTGTCACATGCATGTTTTCTGGTCATACTGGAAAATTTCAGACTTATGTGATTTGTCTTGCATGATTTATGAATTTTTAATGTAAAAATGGCATAAATAGTGACTAATTAAAAAATTATAGCTAAATTATTATTCATGTCAAGAGAAAATTATTCCTGGTTGCATAAATGTCCCACATTTCAGATCTAAAGTTGAAAATTTAATATGATTAATTTTTGCATGCTTTATGTATTTTATTTGATAAAACCGATAAAGCGCAACCATTTTTCTCAAAAATCGATTCGAAATTTTAAACCATGATTTTTGACATTATGAGTGTCATGGAAATGTTCCAGAATGTACAAAAAATTTAAAATTCAAATTTTGAAATTATTGTAATTAAATTTGGATTTATTTGATTAAAATATGATTTTAAAAGTCTAATATAAGCAATTATATAACAACAAGTTGAATTATTGTCAAAAATTGAGTGATGACTAATTTTTGAGGCCTAAATGAGTTGGGATAATTAACTTGGACTTAAATATGATTTAAGTATTGTTCGGTGATTTTAAAGTGTTATTATCACGTATTTCCGTAAAACCGGGTTATATTCGATATAAACCGTTAATTAGAGCGATTTGGCATTTAAAATGAGCATGTTTTATACATATTATAATGCTGCATTTTATTTATGAATGTCATATTTTCAATTTATGAATGTCATATTTTGGTTTATGTAATTTGGAATTATGTATTTTTCCTTGTATGGCCTTAGTTTTAATCGATATTACCCGAAATGTAAGGGAATATTGATTCGGTTGTAATTTAATGTGATCTCGTATCACTTTTATTGTATTATTTTATTTTACAAATGTATAATAGGAAATTATTGTAATTTTATTATATAGTTTGTAACTAATTGTAAAACCGGAGTTTCCCAAAGACGGTGCCATTCGGAAAGGAGTTCCGAGAGAGACGGTGACCTTGGGAGGCGTGCTTATGAAGTTCAAGGGACCAAAGGAGTTGGCTTCCGAACTTGTAATAGATTATATGATTTTCTATTCTAGGAAAGGCCATACTAGGAGTTTTATTTTTATGCTTGCATTTTTATTTAATATGTTTGCATGCATTGCCAAATCGTCATAACATGACATGCATATTTATCGAGTATTCGACCGTGTCAATTAAAATAATCGTTAATTCATCGATTTAGTTCACTTTAACATGATAGATTATAAATTGACAAGACCTCTCATAATAAATAATTGAGATCAAGCCTTACCAAATGTTAGAACCCATGAATCACAATTTCGCAAGGAAGTAGGCTCGGCTCACCGGGGTGCTAAACTTGTTACGTTGGGTAAGTGGGGTAATAAATGTTATTATTTCGAAATTTGGATTGAGCTCAACGGAAGTATTCGCGACCGTAGCCGCATGTGTTCCGGGCTTAAGATAAATATTAAAGTAATATTATCGACCGAGAGTTCTAATGTAGAATCGATTAAAGAGTTAATCCACCGAATTATGTTAATGAGGGATGAATCGGCTTACCGTGCCCAAGTTGATATGAATTTGGATCTCGGAATCATTTATAATAGTTGGGTAGAGGTCACTATTTAAATGCTAAACTTGTTTAAAATGTTTACAAGTATTTAAAATGATAAATGTTGACATTTCCTTTATGTCTTTAAAATTGTAGTCATAATTGTTTATTCGCAATGGCAAATGCTAATTCATCCACCACCACCTATGCTCCAACTCTCACGAATGTCTCATGGCTTCGATCCTTCATGGATCGATGCAAGTTAGAAAAGAAAGGCGCTAATTTTACCAATTGGGATTTGCAACTCCGCTTGGCCGCGCCGGGTGACGACCGGTTTTGCTACCTTGCCAAGGCCTCTCCCACCACACCTAATGAAAGGTCAACCGCCACGCAAGGCGAGCCTATGAGGCTAGCCACAAAGAGTCCGCCGTGATCAAAAACGTTTTGATCTTCTCGTTGGAAGCCAATGTCCAAAGGAGTGCCATAAGATGAGCACGGCCTATGAGATCTATGCCTAGCTTGTGATCATGTATTTCACAAGCTCCTAGGATCTTACAATATAAGACGGTTTCTACATTATTCGACATGAACCAAAAAGGAGGGCCAAAAGTTAGCCCTCATGTACTCAAATTGATTGAGCATGTCGAGACTCTTAAATTGCAAGGGGTGACCATTCCCGAACAACTCGTTATCGACCGAGTCTAACATTCCTTGGGGAAAATAAAAGCATATGTGAAGTTTAGGGTAAACTACAATATGCATAACATGAGAAACCTCTCTTCATGAATTGCACAAGATGCTTGTGCAAGCTGAGAGAGACATGAGACTAAATGTTAGCACCTCCAAGGATATAAAATAGTAAGGGGAAGCTCAAGAAAGGTGGTAGTAAAGGGAAGAAGCCCTCCACCTTCAAGGGAAAGGGTAAAGCTATTGAGAATAGCCCTCCCATGCCCATTATTGTAATGGCATAGGGCATTGGAAGAGGAATTGCACTAAATATCTAGGAGATATCAAAACTGGAAAGGTGTTTCAGTTGGTAATTTATCCCTTTTCGTTTATGTTATGATCTCAACTTTGGTATAAGATACAAGTTGTGATTCTTACCCTATTTAATTGTAATTAGGGCATCCTAGCAAGGATAAAGGCAAGGACAAGCAAGCCTAAGAAAGCTCTTCAAGGGAAGCTAAGGTAGCTACCCATGATTGAAGACCTATGGAAGCTTTGTCTCATTTTGAATTGTCAAAATTTTAGGAGGTATTTTGAGACATTGTTTTTTAGAACTTTTATAATTTCCTTGTTTGACACGGAAATTTGTTCAATTCCTTTTATTGACATTGGTTGTAATTGGATTTTGTGACTTGGTTCTCAACCCAAGTCATTCGGGTTGTTGAAACTTTTTAGTTCTAAAAACTTGTCATCATACTATACTTGCACAAATAACATAAATTAATCGACTCAAATTGATCACGCAAATATTATGATGATGGGATCATTATAATAAAAAGGCTAAGAATTCGATTCTCACTTTGAAAGATCAATTGCTAAGTCAAAATTGAGTTATTGAACTCAAAATATGGAATCTACCAAACCAATTGGCCATACCACTTATAAAGAAAGTAAATGACATGAATATGAGTTCACCTCTTTAGCTCTTATAGAACTAGTCTATGTTGAAGCTAAGATTCGATGTCTTTACAAATAAGTCTTTAGTAGATCACTTAAGGTCATGTTGTGATACTTCTACCTCCCTTACGAATATGAGTACAAAATTGTTTGTGGCTCATAAGGCTATCTTTAAAGAAAATAGTTGTATTTTTCTAAAGATAGAGTGGGAGAAAATAAGCCACAACGAAAAACTAGTTAGGAACTAGTGAGGAAACCAAAAGAAAATGTTCTTAGGTTAGACTCAAGACTAGTAAGGAGACCAAAAGAAAGCGTTCTTAGGTGAATCCTTAGACTAGTGATGAGACCAAAAGAAATTGTTCTTGATATAATAAGATTATGATCTATGAAGTGGAAGTACCTAGAAATTTTGAATTTCGATTTTCTAAAAGAGACTTATGGAATTATATGGAACCTATGCAAAGAAAATGTTTTATTTGGAATTGTCCAATTATAGTTGCATGGATAGACATGTAGATGTCTACAAAAGTTAAGTTAATGCGTAACTATGCTTAGATCAAAATCATCAATGAAATACCTCAAAATAGGTGTGTACAAGATACACATCAAAACCACATGTCCAAATAGGGATTTGGAATAGGATGTGTACATGACAAAAGCGTATGGTATGTATCTACCTAGAGGTTATGATGATCTTTTCTATTATAAGATATAAGAAAGGTTTCACTCGAATTGTCGAAAAGTCATGTATAGACATGAAATTGAGTGGGAGTTAAAGTCATGTATAGACATGAAGTTAAGTGGGAGTTTAAGTCATCATGTAAAGACATGAAGTTCAGTGGGAGAAATTGTTTTCCACGTGAATGACGTTTCACTCATTAAGAGTGACATATTCATATTACCTTTTTGAAAGGAGTGGTTGGATTTTAATGTTGGATGAAAGAGGACAACATGTATACTAAAATCAAAGTCTATTGTGGAATAGAAGATTTTAGCTTGGCATTTAAAAGGGATCTTATATCGATAAGATCCTTAATCTATTCAACAAGATAAATAGGTTGTTTATGTTGATAAAAGTGGGATCACTATGAAAGGGTCATAGTCATCCACTGAACCTAAGAGTTGTTGATCACATGATACCAATCATGTATGCCATTACATGCATTTACCTAAATGAATTGTATGTTGGGAGCATGACAAGCCTAAAACAAAATAATCCACATGAAAGTCATTGGATAGCCTACGAGAACATCCGTAGAGTTCTCAAAGAGGACTAGGGATACATTCTTGTGTTTGGTAGAGAAAATTTGACAATGTGGTAAAGGTTACACAAACCCAAATTTCCAAACTTATAAAAGGATTTATCGAAATCCTAGGCGTACTTTTGTTATACAAGAAGCGAATAACTATAAGGATGATTGAAGAGTCAATCATTATAAATTCTACAAATAGAGACCTAGTACATTATGATGAGGATAAGGTGGTTTAAAAGGAACTAATAGTAGATCCCTTCACCTAAATACCTATCAGTTATCATGATAACAAGTGGGAGTATCTTTCAAGTTAAAGAGCCCAACACTAGATAGAGATCTAGAAATGTATATAGATGAATTCATGTTATTAGGAATAACGTTGGATGGAAGGAAAAAGCAATTCACAAGGTTGGAATAAATGAATATATGGTATATTCACTACCCAAGCCTTTATTGCATTTAATGAGATCGTCATGAATTGTCATGGACGAAATAAACTTTAGATTATATGATATGAAGCAATAACATTGTGTTGATTGTTCATATATGATAACCACATTTATCGTTTGAGTTTCTAAAACTTGTTTTGTGCTTTGTTAAATCCAAATGGGTTGTAGAGACAATTTTGAACCCCATTAAAGTGGACTGTATTAACATAGCATTGGCCCATAATCACTTATATGAGGTGACATCTCGAAGTGACTAGATTGTGGTGCGATTGATGGCAAGTTCGACTGTCATAGGGTCATAGGGATGACCAATCGATCACATAGGCAGACTGTATGAGACACTCTGTCGGGAAGTGACCGCTTATAGAATTCTGGCAATTCTTGTAGCCTGGTCGTGGCAAGAGCTACTAGTATTCTTTTGAGTCAATTCTTTGACTAAAGACTGTTCGCCTAAGGTGGCACAGTTTCAGAGTGACTTTGATTTATGCTCTACGACCTTCGTAACTGGGGTCAAATGGGCATCTTTTGGGTCATGATGAGCTGTGGCTATGCAAAGGGAATAGTGCGATAGGAATTGTCCACCCCTTGTCAGGGTTGTTTTAAATCTCAAGGCCACTCGAGGAGGAGTAAGCTGAAAATGCGTGGCCACGCTCGGAAGGTATCTATGGTAGATAATTCCGGTCAGACAGTTACTCTCCAGATCGAGGAAACCACTCTTGATATGATCAAATGCAAGTACGACCTGCAAGACACCTTGCATTGAGTGGGAGATATTGTAATAGGACAAGAGAATTGGTGACGCACACTTGTCTCGGACAAGTGGGAGATTGTTGGAGTAAATGTCCTCAACAATAGTGCGATCACATAATTAAATCTCAATAATAAGAATACAAAGGGATGATGAATATTATAGTCAACTGGTCAACATAAATCGGTAACGATTGGCTCAATTGAGTTTGACGTTACTGTCGTATGACGGTGGTGATCAGTTGATCCCTTGAGGTCACACCTAAAGGACAATCCCCTAATCATGTACATTAATTAATTGTATAGTGATACAGATTAATTAATCCCTTAAAATGAACCAAGTTTAAATTGTGAGTGAGAAATATATCTTATTGTAATATGATTAAATAAGATTCATTTTGGTAATTTAATTGTTATATTACTAAGAATGCATTATGTTTATGAAACATTTGAGATAAGTTAATTTGGTTAAATTATAATTACAAATTGTTGTAGATTATTTTAACCAAATATGAGAGGACCCATTTTATTTACATGAAATTATAAAATATGACTTAAATTGTTAAGTCTAATTTATTTGTTATGAAATTGCATTTAAATTGGTTAAATGTACATTTATAAGCCTAATTACATGTTACATGTCACATGTCACACTTGTGACAAATGACAAATTGCAAAAATAAAATGGACACTCATTTTATATGGGTGCACCGGTTTTATGGTGATGATGGGTACGTTTTTAGTTTGTAATTTTATTCTAATTGAGAATTAGAACAAATGATTACTACAATGACCCATACACTCAACCTAACATTGTTAAGAACAATGTGAAAATGACAACACCCCACCCATGTGGGTGTGTGTGTGACCGGCTATAGCAAGCCATTATAGGGCTTGTTTTTCTCTTATATATTCCATACACTATCTCACAAAATCATTCATGCAAGTATCTTTATCTTTCTAAAATCTCTATCTCTCACTAAAAGAAATTTGAGAAATTTTTCTTGTGTTCCTACACTAATAATATCATTACTAAGGGTAGTAATATATCTATTAGTTCATAATAAGGGCTTCTACTATTTAATACTAGTGTAGTATTTTGTAGAGATTAAGGGTAGTCTTGGGTGCAACTAATTGGAGAGTTTCTACTTTGAAACTTGGAAGATCATCCTCATATTACTAGCTCAAGATCAATATTTGAAAGGAGTTCAAATATTGTGCCCATTTACATATAATCAATGTAAGAATTGATTCTTTCTTTTATATCTAGTTATGCATGCATAAGATTTATTTAGTTTAAGAGTAAACTAAATGTATAATGATATTAGAAGTGTCTAATATTGAGTTTAAGAAACTTACACTTTATTGCCTAGAATGCATCGAAGTTTTGGCAAGACCCCACTTGCCTTGCAAGAAGGTGTCCTACCTCATGGATACCTTGTTGCGAGTTGAATGGACGGAGCAAGGCCCGTTAATTGGCTTGTATCGGTTAGGTTTAGAGTAGTTAATTAAGGGTCTTGACTATTTTTCATCCTTACTCGTGACGAGTAAGGGTTTGGTTTGGGGAGATTTGATATAGTGTCATTTCACCCTACATTTTCACCCCTTTTTGTCTCGTTTTGCTTGCCTTTAACGCTCCCTAGAAGCGATTCTACGTGTTTTACCTTCTTCTAGCATATTTCTCGCTTTTATCGTGTTTTTGTAGGTAAACCGTCAATTGAGGCGATTTCTACCTACTTTTGAGCAACAAAGAAGAAGGTGAATCATTCGGAGGACCCACGGCATACCTTGGGGGCCCCGCATACCCTTGGGGGCCCTACTCGACGCGCCAAAGCCCTCCCGAGTCAAGGCAAGCGAAACCGAGAAGGAAACAACAAAGTCAAGCGAGGAAGAAGGGGAATGCGCATCTCACGGGCGTGAAATGCATCTCACGGCCGTGAGATGCTTTTCCAAAAAGAAGGATTTTCGTGGATTTGGTTTCACGGCCGTGAAACTCATTTCACGGTCGTGAAAGCCCAGTCACGGTCGTGAAATGCACTTCACGGTCGTGACTTGTCCGTGAAAGATGACCTTGCTCTGCCAATTCCTTCACGACCGTGACTTGGAGTTTCACGGTTGTGAGACGTGTTTCACGACCGTGAAACCCATTTCACGGTCGTGACTTTGCCAGTCCACAAAGCTTCTCGAGGCCCATCTTTCCTTCATTTTGTAAACCTATATATAGACCCTCTTATGTAATTAAAGGGCACGAAACCCTAGACTCAAAATTAGTTAGATTAGATTAGATTAGTCCTCCTAATTAGTTTAATCTTTTCTCAATTACTCTTTAATTAGCTTTAGATTTAGTCATGTAATGGGATTTCTTGGTTCGGTACTAGAAGATTGGTGACAAAGTCT
The DNA here is from genome assembly GCA_022085475.1 of Heliosperma pusillum. Classification (NCBI taxonomy): domain Eukaryota; kingdom Viridiplantae; phylum Streptophyta; class Magnoliopsida; order Caryophyllales; family Caryophyllaceae; genus Heliosperma; species Heliosperma pusillum. The sequence continues at coordinate 44,905 of JAIUZE010011414.1, read as the reverse complement.
TCTCCTTTTCAAGATTTCCTCTTTTATTGTTCATCTTTTTCCTTAATTAGTTGGTATACCTTCTTAATCCCTTTTCATATACTTGCTAATCTTGTCATTTCATTACATGTTTTGTTTCCTTCTTATCATTATGTCTTGTCTTAGTTTTATATCTTATTCCTCCATAATCCTAATGCTAAGTAGTGAGTAGTGATTAATCTAGGGTTAGTGGGGGATAATGGGTTTTAATGAGGGTTAATCCTTGTTGGTTGGGTTGATTTGTTGATTAATTGTCTTTCTTCCAACTTTTGCATACCATATGTTTGATGAAATGCTTGCTTGACAAACTTGCATGATTCATGTTTATTATACATTTCCGTAAGATCGATAGCCTCGGAATATGTTAGGATTTGCATATAGTTGGTATACCGACCTTGTGTACGCGAGAGCTAGCTTGGTTCGGTATATGGGAGGGATTGTAAGATTGAGAGCCTCAATCCACCGCGCCCAAGTTTGACTACCCATTAACTATGAACCCGACTCACTAGAACCCAAATTACCCATTTGAACCCACCGATCCTAGACTTTCCTTTTATTGCTTGTTATTTGATTATCTTAGTTTAGTCTTACTTTCCTATTTATTTTCATTTAGTCAATGTTCTTAGATTAGTTCCAAATTCACTTCTATTTCGTGACACCCTTGAGCATAGCTAGTTTTGACTTTGCATATCGAATACCCACCGTCCCTGTGGACCGACCTTGACTTGCCACCGTTCTAAGTTTTGTTATAAATATTGTTTGACATATCAAAACGACGCGTGTCAATGTCTAATATTTAGTTTAAGAAACTAACAAGCGGTATCAAGAGATTTGGTTGTTACATGCATAATCGATTTATAGTTTTCTCGAGTTAATGTAACTTAAAAGAAAACTAGTAATTTGTGTTCTATAAGATAAAATCACAAAGTCATTTGCATGTCAATATATTCTGGTCTTAACAAGATTTTAGGTCATTTTGATGATTTACGGAAATTTATATTGCTCAAATATGATTGTTAGTGTTTTTATTACATTTTAATGAGTAAAATTATGTTTAAAATACTAAAAATAGTTAGACATATCTTCTGACCTTGAAATATGTACACGACATCACATTTATATTTTACTTACTGTAGTTAAAGTGTCGTGTGAAGTGGAATTATTTCTCATGATTTATGATTTTTATAATATAAAATGGTATAAATAAAGGTCAAATGGTTAAATATATTTACGCTTTGAATCTGACTATGAAAGTTTAGTATGTTCTCACATGCATGATTTCCTGATAGTATGAAAAATTTGAGACTGTTGTGACTTGTCTAGCATGATTTTAGAATTTTTAATATAAAAAAGACATAAACAGTGACTAATTTATCAAATATAGCTAAATTAAATTTCATGTTATAATAAAATTGTTCCTGGTTGCATAAATGTCCCACATTTTAGATCTAAAGTTGAAAATTTAATATGATTAATTTTCGCATGCTTTATGTATTTTATTTGATAAAACCGATAAAGCGCAACCGATTTTTCTCAAAATTGATTCGAACTTTTTAACCTTAATTTTTGACATTATGAATGTCATGGAGATTTTCCAAAATGTATAAAAATTTAAAATTCAAATTTTGAATTTATTGTAATTAAATTTGGATTTATTTGGTTAAAATATGATTTTAAAGTTTAAATTTGACCAATTATATAACAACAAGTTGAACTATCGTCAAAAAATAGAGTGATGACTAATTTTTGAGTCCTAAATCATTTGGGATAATTAAATTGTACTTGACAACGTCAAATATTGTCGTGTCTAGTAGTAATTTTTAGAGTCTTTCGTTCTACTTTTTACGGGTCATTAGCTATGTTTTATGTTAATTTTATCTTTTGTAATAATGTTAGTATTTAGTATTTTAAGTCAATTTTGAGAGTCAAATCCCGAAAGTCAATGAAAGTCAAACCCGAAAACCCGAGACCCAAAAACCCGGAAATTGGAGTGGGCTAGCAATGAATCACCAAGGTATGAAGACCAAGCCCAATGGATCAATAGAAGTCAAGGCGGGGTCAAATATACTTGGGTCAACGAAAGTCAAGAAGGAAAACAAGGCAAAAATTGGGCAGTGCTCGACGCAGCCTGCGTCACACGACGCAGCCTGCGTCATCTCTCAGCACGGGTTTTCTTCCTTTTCTCGTCTTGTCTTTTGGAAGCCCACCTTTGAAGGCCCCTAGGTTTGCGGACCAAGGGTATAAAAGAAAAAATCTGAAGAGAGAGAAGGGGATCAAGCATTCAACATACAACATTATATTTTCCTTAGAATTCTCTCTTTTTGTTCTTCAAGTTTGGCTCTTGTAATTGGTTATTATTTAGAAATTGGTTGTATTATGAAGACTATGGGTAGCTAATCTTTCTTTTGCTTAGTGTAATTTGAACAAGTTCTTCCCTTTTAGCATTGTAAGGCCTTTTACTCTTTCCTTCTCTATTTAATTCCATTTTCCTATGTTTGAATTTCATTGTTGAATGAATTGTTGTTAAGGCTAACCATCTTAGTAATTGTTTGTTTGATTGAATTGCTTTGTCTTGATGAATTTGGTTGATTTGTCTTGGTATTTGTTGAAGCAACTTGAAAGATTGTAACTTTGGTTTAAAAGTTGGAATCTTTTGAGTGGAATTGGATTATTGTGTATTTAGGACATGGTTTAATGTTTTATTACATGATTCTAGCATGCTTCTTTGGTTTTGTGCTTAAAGCTTGCATCTTTATTTATGCTTATGTTTTAATAAGTATGGGTTTAGTTGTATTGGGTCATTTATGGATGGTTTAATTCATGGTGGCTAATTCTTAGAAGTTTGAAATAGATAATTAGAGAAGGGAGGAAAGGAGGGATCTTTACTTTGTTAATTGTGGGGGAACTTGGGATAATTGCACTAAGTTACTTCTCCTTATTTGAATCTTTGAGTATTTAGTTAGTGTTGGTGATTTTTAGGCTTGATAATCTTTTCTCATGAAAAACCTCTCTTCCTATTTGTTATCTACATGTTTACCATTGTGAATATCATAGTTTGTAAGTAATTCAAGTCTTTGTTTCAATTAGTGTTTTAATTTGTGGTTAGATTAATTAATTTGTTTAATCGGTTTTTAGCAAGAGTCTAGATTAGATTTTTAGCATTCATCGCCTTCCCTTGGGTTCGATCCTTGTCTTACCCTTACTACCCTTTACTTAGGTTGGTTTGAGTCTAGATTTGGCTTTATAAATTGTTATTTGATTTAGCTAATTTGTGGAATTAACGACACCGTAAAATAAGCTCGTCAGTACTTAAATATTATTTGAGTATTGTTTGGTGATTTTAAAATGTTATTATCACGCATTTCCGTAAAATCGGGTTATATACGATATAAACCGTAAAATAGGGCGATTTGGCATTTAAAATGAGCATGTTTTATAAATATTATAATGCTGCATTTTTAGTTATGAATGTCATATTTTTATTTATGAATGTCATAAATTATTTATGTAATTTTGAATTATGTAATTTAATCCTTGTATGGCCTTAATTTTAATCGATATTGCTCAAAATGTATGGTAATATTGATTCGGTTGTAATTTAATGTGATCTCGTATCACTTTTATTTTATTATTTTATTTTACAAATGTATAATAGGAAATTATTGTAATTTTATTATATATTTTGTAATTATTTGTAACACCGGAGTTTCCCAAAGACGGTGCCATTCGGAAAGGCGTTTCGAGAGAGACGGTGACCTTGGGAGGCGTGCTTATGAAGTTCAAGGGACCAAAGGAGTTGGTTTCCGAATTTGTAATAGATTATATGATTTTCTATTCTAGGAAAGGCCGTACTAGGAATTTTATCTTTATGCTTGCATTTTATTTAATATGTTTGCATGCACTGCCAAATCGCCATAACATGACATGCATATTTCATCGAGTCATCGACCGTGTCATTTAAAATTATCGTTAATTCATCGATTTAGTTCACTTAAACGAGATAGATGATAAATCGACATGACCTCTCATAATTAATAGTTGAGATCAAGCCTTACCAAATAGTAGAACCCATGAATCCCAATTTCGCAAGGAAGTAGGCTCGGCTCACCGGGGTGCTAAACTTGTTACGTTGGGTAAGTGGGGTAATAAAGGTTATTACATCGAAATTTGGATTGAGCTCAACGGAAGTATTCGCGACCGTAGCCGCATGTGTTCCGGGCTTAAGATAAATATTAAAGTAATATTATCGACCGAAAGTTCTAATGTAGAATCGATTAAAGAGTTAATCCACCGAATTATGTTAATGAGGGATGAATCGGCTCACCGTGCCCAAGTTGATATGAATTTCGATCTCAGAATCATTTATAATAGTTGGGTAGAGGTCAATATTTAAATGTTAAAACTTGTTTAAAATGTTTACAAGTATTTAAAATGATAAATGTTGACATTTCCTTTATATCAAAAACTTGTAGTTAACTTTGTACAATCACAATGGCTAGTTCATCCAACACGACAACCAATAACGCTCCAAGTCTCACCAATGTCTCATGACTTCGATCCTTCATGGATCGATGCAAGCTAGATAATAAAGGCGCTAATTTCGCCGATTGGGATGCGCAACTCCGCTTGGCCGCGGAGGGTGACAACAAGCTTCGTTACCTTACCGAGGCCTTTCCCACCGCACCTAATAAAAGGTCAACCGCCGGCGCAAGACGAGCCTATGAGGCTTACCATAAAGACTCCGCCGCAATCAAAATTGTTTTGATCTTCTCAATGGAGACCGATCTCCGAACGAGTGTCATAAAGATGAGCAACGGCCTATGATATCTACATGAAGCTTGTGACCATGTTTTCACAAGCTCCTACGATCATACAATATGAGACGACTTCCGCGTTTTTCGACATGAACTTAAGAGAGGCCTAAAAAGTTAGCCCTTATGTACTCAAATTGATTGAGCATGTCGAGACTCTCAAAATGCAACGGGTTGACATTCCCGAACAACTCGTTATTGATCGAGTACTACATTCCTTAAGGAAAATCAAGGCATATGTGCAATTTAGGGTAAACTACAATATGCAAAACATGAAACCTCTCTCCATGAATTGCACAAGATGCTTGTGCAAGCCGAGAGAGATATGGGGCTAAATGTTAGCACCTCCAAGGATGTACTCAATATCAATAGCAAGAGTAAGGGCAAGTTCATGAAAAGTGCTAGCAAGGGGAAGAAGCACTCCACCTAAAAAGGTAAGGGAAAAGCTATTGAGAATAGCTCACCTAGGCCTAAGAAAGGTGCCTCAACCGAGGACAAGTGCCATTAGTAATGGCATAGGGCATTGAAAAAGGAATTGTCCTAAATATCTAGGAGATATCAAAGCTAGAAAGGTTTTTTCAGTAGGTAAATAATTATCTCTATCAATTATATTATGATTGTTGGAGCTAGTGTCCTCTACAGTTAGTGTGATAACAGCTAAGGTTCACAGGGTATAATTTGTATTATAATCAGTTGATTAACGTTTATCGATAACGGTTGGCTTGCTAGATAAGTTTGACGTTATTGTCATACAGATGGCGGTGATCAATTGATCCCTAAAAGTCACACCTAAAGGATGTGTTTGAGAGATGTGATTATTTGAGAAAATAATCATATTGATGCCTTATTAAATGACTAAAAGGTTAGTCGAAATATTTGACTAAAAGGTTAGTCAAATGTGATGATGATACGATTATTTAATAACGATTAAATAATGTTAGCAGGTGATTGAATATAAAATGTTATATTTAATCAATGTATATAATGTCGGTCTAAACTAAATGTAAACTGTTATATTTAAGTTGGCGGATATGTGTTACACGATATTATTATAGTATATTGGTCCGGCATTACTCGGTTTATGTGACGGTCCATTACTAGTAATAATTAGAATACATATTACATTATGTACATATTAAAATGATATGCTAACTACCTAATAGAGGTTGAGTTAAATAAGGAAACTAGGTTTTCCTTTTTTTTTTTGGATCTCACGGCACAAATGGAGGAATAAAAGGGAGAAAAATATGTTTTTCTAAAAACCCTAATTTGACTCCTAAGGTGACGGCAAAAGTGAAAAAGAGAAAGAAAATTCTTATTTTTGAACTCTCTTATTCATCTTCATATTCATTATCAATATACACACAAAATTAGAAGTGTGGGCATTCGTTCTAGCACGACGAAGGCATTTCTTGAACCATCTTGGGTGTAACTATTAGGAGAATACCTACTTTGGTATTTGTTCTTAGGTCTTTTACTAGGACCGAAGGTTATTTCTTAATCTCTTGTTTTATATTATGCAATTTCATTTATGACTAGAAATTCATATAGTTATAATTTCATTATAATCCGAAAAATTTAAAGGGAAGTATACCGATATTTCCCACATTTAGTTCGACCAAGCAATGGCAAAGTTGGTTTATTATCAAGAGCAAAGGTATGAGAGCTACCAAATTCCTGGATATTTCTTCTTTAAATCACATGGATCTTTATAAGCATGTCAAGGTATTATTTAGGGGTTTAGGAATGACTACTGGTATGAACTTTAATTATAAGACCTACCTCCAATTGACCATTGAATTCTTGAGTTCATTTGAGTTGCAAAGATCTAGGCAAAAAGACTTTATTCCTCAAGTTCGGTTTCGATTGTTCAACAATGACTATAGTATGGACTTAGGGACCTTTGCTGACCAATTCGGTCTCACCCATAGGGATACTGTTACCTCACCTCCCGAGGGCTTTGATGTTAGCCATGTTTGGAGCACCATTTCTACTTATCTTGTCTCTCGTTGGGCCCATATCCCACACCAACACATCCATCATCCCGCCATTAGAATCTGGCAAAGATTCATGGGATGGACCTTCTTGGGTCGTGCTGAGCCACATTTGGTGAGACGGGTAGAGTTGGATATTTTAGGAGGGTTCTTGAATGTAAATAGTGATGAACCATGGTCGATTAGCATTCCTTACTATTTTGCTGTTCAATTGACTAAAGCCACTAATCCAAAGAACACTGGCATTGTTTATGGAGGCCTTATCACTCACCTTGCTACGCGAGTTTGTGGTTTTAACCAAGCCACCATTGACCTCCAGGCATTGACTACACCTCCCACAGAGATGGGAAATGGGTTGGATTTTGATTATTTTGTGCAGCTTAATTGGTTTCGTGTTTCTCACCCCTATATGATCTGAAGGATAGCTGGCCGTGATTCGGTCAAGTTGACCGCTGAGGTGAACCAGATTCCATTGCTTGGGCAGCGTCCTCGACTTCAGGAGGGTGAGGTTATCTTACCCCGTCCCACTTATTTTCTTCCTGTTGGGGATATTACCCCCGATGACCCCCCTGTTCAGATTAGATCCCGCCGCCCTGAGGTAGGATCATCCTCTCAATCGACCCATGCTACGGGCGACGTGACGGCCATGTTTCAAGTCTTGACCATGTCCATTGATAGAGTCCAGTCAGACCAGTAGCTTGATCTGCACCCCATTTATGATCACTTTGCGAGGCAAGGTGTGATTAGACCTGAGGGCCCCCACCCGTCGTTCTATACTTGGCCCGAAGGGGGGTATGGTACTGCTTATGATGCAGGTGTGCATCAGACCGGACCTGATTACTGTGGTACTAACTATGGCGTCGAGAGTTTTGGAGGATATGGAGGTGATTTTAGTGGTAACCAAGTAGATGAATACCAGTCCTTAGGAGCCAATAACCCTACCGGGATCGTTGCTTCTAGTAGTAGTTATTATTCTGCAGATGATACCTACTACACAGATGCTTCTGGATCCGCATCCGAACCGTCTCCTTCAGAGAGGAGAGGCCGTAGCTGGTGGTCTTTGAGATGAGATGATAACAAGCTCCCCTTGTTTATACTAGCTTGGGGGAGGCTAGACATTTTGTAAACTTTTCTTTCTTTCTTTCTTTTATTTTTAGCATTTTTAGTTTTCTTTTTAGCCCCTTTTCCCATTAGAATTTCATCTTGTTTCACTGTCCTATGTGCTACCAACCGTTTCTCGGTTTGCTTCTATTATAATTGCATGCACATTGAGGACAATGTGAAGTTTGAGCTTGGGGGAGGATTTGCATTTAGGACTTACTGCATTTAGGATTGCATTTAGATTTTTACTTTTCTCATTAGCTTATTTTCTTCTAATTTTATTAGTTTATTTTTTCCTTGTTTGTTTTTATCATTTTGAAAATCTAAACAAAAAAAAAACAAAAAAAAAAACAAAAAGACAAAAAGAAAAGATCATTTCCATCTTACATTTCTCAATTTATAGTTTTTATAAGCTGATGTTTCATTATGTTATGAGGAATTGTGCATTCATGGGGATGTCTTGTACACAGTAGGTAGAAAGTTGCATTTGGACTTAATTAAGCTTGATCTTGACTTTGGCAAGCTACTCATATTGTAAGGTAGAGCCTCCAGTGGTCGGTACATCTGAACCCGATCCCAGTTTAGGAGTGAGTAGTTTCTCCTTATAGTCTGTGTCACATCAAAACGCATAAGTATGGTTTTTATTCCATTTTCTATAAGTATTAATATCATGATCTACATTTTGAAGCCATTTACTCTTGTTCACATTTCGCATTGCCCAAAAACACCCTTCTTTCTAGCTACATTACATTATTTCCTACCCTTGTTGAGCTAGTAACTGACTATATGTATAGGGGTGTTCTGTACTTTTGCGATATTCTGATAATGCCACTATTTAGTGTGAACCTGCTGTCTCGGGATTGCTGATTCCCATGTTTTTCAGTGGAAGAAAATTTGAAAAGAAAAAGAAAAAAAAAAGAGAGCTTTGAAAAAATGATGAAAGAGAAAAAGCTCAAAAGAGAAAAGAAAAAAAAAAAAAGAAGAGAAAAACGCTTCCATGAATGAAAAGGAAAAGAAAGAAAAATTTTGGGAAGTCGTAACTTGATTTGTCATGTTTAATAAGCCAATATGCTGCTTTTGGCTTTGACTATTGCTTATGGAAATTGGTATGATTTGGATTGAGTATCCACTACACATTTGGTTATTACTAGCTTGACTTAAAGCCCCACATGACCAAAATCGTTTGTCCACTTTCTTACCCAAATTTTCCAAGCCTCTTCTTTATTTCTCTTGGCTTCTTACATTACATTTTGATCATGATTAGTCTTACTTAATGAATTTGGATTGTCTACCATATATACTAGACTGCGGGCACATTCTTATAAGTTGTAGATAGGAGAGTGTCACTTCAAATTTGAACCAATATTTCCTATGTCACAAAAATTTGAGTGAAGAGTGTATCGAAAGAGTCCATAGTCAATAAGATCATGCAAAAGCTGAAAAAGTCCAAAATAATATTTTCTATGCTGCGCCGTTATGTAAATCTCAACCATGATTCGCACTTTCCTTTGCGCTTGTTGTTTCGGGTTTATGATTCATCTACTTGTTAAGAGCTTATTTTTGAGATTTGGATGATAGATTGATCATTGTTTGCTACCCTTGTCCTGGTTATGATTGTTATGTTTGCTTGAGGACAAGCAAGGGGTTAGCTTGGGGGGAGTTTGATAAGCGATATTTTGTACTAACTTATCCCCTGTTTTAGCTCGATTTCTATATGATTTATGCACTTTGTTAAGTGATTAACGAGCTAATATTACTATTCTAGTTGTTTTGCGTGCTTTGTCTCGTTTTATAGGAAATGAAGCGGTTTTGCTATATTTTCTTACTTTATGGAGCAAAGGCACTAGAATACAAGTTTACGAGGAACCGATGATAGGAATTTCATGATTGGATCACAATTCCCATTGCATCATTCCTCAAAGTGGATTGGTCTTGACTTTTGATTTAGTTTCTCAATTAAAACACAAGCCCAAGTCAACCAAAGCCTGGCCGAAGACCATTTCCGAGCTGCAAACTACCAAAACAAGGCATAGGATTCCGTGCCCAAAGAAGAAATTCGAAGAGACGAAAGAAGATCCATCAGGGTTACATACCCGATGGGATTTACCATATACCCGATCGGGTATGTATACTGTTGAACGCCTCTTGCCTCTTCTTCTCCCAAGCTTTAATGGGATGTTTATTGCCTTGTCTAGGGTATGAATCCGGATGAAAAAGCTCAACCTTGCAGCCCTATAAAAGCCTAAGATCATCATCATCATGAAGGGGGACATAACAAGACATTACATTTGATTACATTACATTACATTACATACCAATCATATTATCATCTCTTACATTTAGCAATTTACAAGTTAGATTATAGTTTATGGTTTCGTATGCAAGTTTAGACATCTTACTTCAAGCATTTTCTCTAACACTCTCTACTGTTTTATCATTACATTTTGGTTGAAATTCTTTCTTATTATTTTCTCTTACATCGTTGTACTTCCATTCCCGGTAATTCTCTATCTTTTGCTTTCATTATTTTCAATACCGTTATGTTTATTTTATAATAGATTCTATCACTTTCATAAACCATGAATTATAATCTACTTAGACTTCTTTTCGTATTATCATTGTTGTAAGTAATCCCGCATAAAAGTAATTTAGTCAAAATTAAATCATCGTTTAATATGTCTCATTTTACTTCACCTAGTTATATAGTAATCATTGTAAATTTCATCATTAGAATAATAGCCAATTTAATATTGATCATGTCAATCATTTTAATATCCCTAATTCATAGTTTAATTTCCTACATCTTTTTCCTCTTAATTTATTTAATCACATAAATTAAATCTAGTAGTGTAGGATTATCATTATGTAAATATAATAAATAAAATTGAAATATTGAAATGATTTGCTAGTTAAAATGAATTAAAAGACGAATCGATACCAATAGAACCATCTAGTTTGTTTCTTCCTTTGGTTGTGTCAAATTCTATAACTTTGTTTAATGGCCACAAACAATTGTTTGTATTAGTCAATTTCCGTCTTAGAAACGAGAGTTGGGATGGGAATTAGGACTACCAATAGGGGTTTAGTGAACCTAACCAGGCTGAAAGGACGTTAGGACCCATTAAAAAGTCGGTACGAATTCGAGAGGAATATACCACTACAAGGCTTAGACAATCGTAGTAATTCTAATATTGGTATCAATAAAGCTTTTAAATCATTTGACATGAATTTCTAATTCTCTATATCAATTTGATTAGATAGTTTATTTTATCGTTTTAGTTAGTTTATTTTATCGTTATTTTATTACCGTTCTTAGATAGTTTATTTTATTGTCATTTGTTAGTTCATTAGTTTTCTATTGTTTTAGTTAGGTAGCTTTTCAATATTGTTATTTTAATTATCGTTCTTAGTTAGATTTAATTATTGTCACTTTCCTTTCCGTCAAGTAGACTAGTTCATTTTATCTTGCAATTTTATTATCGTCATCAATTAGATTAGATTTATTTTTTATCGCAATTTCCATACTTGTCATTTAAATATCGTCATTGTATATTTGTCATTTTATTTCATGTTAGTAGTTTAGATAATCACCTCAAATAAATCGAACTTAAATAAAAATCACCCCATAGCAATTCATAGTTAACACGTACTCCCTGAGGATCGATCCCTACTTCCCTAATTACATTCTTTATGTTGTTAGCCTAAGTTTGGGTAATTATTTTTGTATCGAGACTGTGACAAAACCGGTCAACCACAAACAATGCTCCCCAAAATAAAGATGGGCAGGGCTAGAGTAACAAAACTCCACCCAACGGGAATGAACTGGACAACGACGACGGACTTCCTATAGCATAGTCACATGATCAACAAGGTTGAAAGCATTCTGGAAATCAACCAGCAACATAGACAGTCCCACATCACCACCACGGGCCTCAATGAGCCGATCCAAGGCATGCAAGAAAGCTTCTCCTCCACCGGACACCCCGACCCCAAACTGAAGACCAGCAAAATAAGCAGACAAAGAAGGATCAACCAGACAAGCACCAACCTTAGAGACAAGACGTCTCCAGAGAGTGCCAACAGCGATAGGACGAACACCCCCACCCACTTTAACAAGCGGCGTGAACGGAGCGCTGGCAATATACTCACCAAGAGCTACAGGGCACCGACCCTCTAAAAAAAGATTAACCACCCTAGTAACAGATGCGATCAAATCATCATAGACAGCCACAGCAGCACCACTCAAACAGTCCATAAGGTGTTGGGCACGAAGCCCATCCCTCCCGCAAGAAGTGCCACGCGGGAAACCACGAATCATATCCAAAACCACTGCCGAAGAGGCAACAAGAGAATGATGATCCACAGGCAAAGGAGACAATGAAGGATATGGGGCGACGGGATGCTTCTCTCGCAAAGCACCAAGAGTGGCATCAGAGTAGGGGGCGACGCCAGAGGAAGAAAGCACCCTAACAGCAGTAGTGTAATGACCATCACAAATCTTCCGCCGACACTGACGGAGGTTAAGCTCACTCAAATCCATATCCTCCTCCACATGAAATGAAGGAGGTACCTCAACCAAACACTCCTGCAAAAGCTGCAAGCCCCCTCCAGGCACTGACAACACCAATTTATGTCGTGTCTAGTAGTATTTTTTAGAGTCTTTCGTTTTACTTTTTACGGGTCATTAGCTTTGTTTTATGTTAATTTTAGTTTTTGTAATAATGTTGGTATCTAGTATTTTAAGTCAATTTTGAGAGTCAAAACCCAAAAGTCAATGAAAGTCAAACCCGAAACCCGAGACCCAAAAACCCGGAAATTGGAGTGGGCTAGCAATGAATCACCAAGGCATGAAGACCAAACCCAATGGGTCAATGGAAGTCAAGGCGGGGCCAAAAGTCCATGGGTCAACGAAAGTCAAGAAGGAAAAGCAAGGGAAAATTGGGCAGTACACGACGCAGCCTGCGTCATCACGACGCAGCCTGCGTCATCACGACGCAGCCTGCGTCGTAGGACGCAGCCTGCGTCCTTTCTCAGCACGGGATTTCTTCATTTCTTCCGTCTTGTCTTTTGGAAGCCCACCTTTCAAGGCCCCTAGGTTTGCGGACCAAGGGTATATAAGAAGAAAACTGAAGAGAGAGAAGGGAGCCAAGCATACAACATTGAACATCATATTTTTCCATAGAAATTCTCTACTTTGTTCTTCAACTTTGGCTCTTGTAATTGGTTTTATTTAGAAATTGGTTGTAATATGAAGACTATGGGTAGCTAATCCTTTCATTACTTGGTGTAATTTGAACAAGTTCACACCTTTAGCATTGTATGACTCTATAATCCTCTTCTTCTTTATTTAATGCAATTTGTTTATGTTAATCTTTTATGTTGAGTGAATGAATGGATGGTTTGACTAGCTTGACATTTTGTTTACTTGATAAATGCTTGTTCTTGGTAGGAATTGTCACTCTATGCTTGAATGTGTGAAGTAGACTTGAAAGGTTTCATCTTTGGTTTAAAAGTTTGAGTCTTTTGAGAAATAAATTGTATGTTGTGTGATTTTTGCATGGTTTAATGTTGAATTACATAATTCTAGCTTAATCCTTTGGTTGAATGCTTAAAGCTTACTCCTTTGTTTATGCTTATGTTTTAATAAGTGTTGATTAAGTTATAAAGAGTCAATTTTGGGTGGTTTAATTCATGTTGACTATTCTTAGGAGATGGTACTAGATAAATGAGAAGAAAGGTAGAAAGGAGTCATCTTTGCTAATTGTTGTGTTACTTGGGATAGTTACACTAAGTATTTTCTCTCATATTTGGTTAATTGCATTGAAGGTGTTTGTGCAAGTGCCTAAACTAGAATCTCATATTTCATGTTAACTCATCTTTTTACCCAAATTCCCCCATTTATGTTTTCCTACATGTTTTCCATTGTGAATATCATAGTTTGTAATTAATTTAAGTCTTTGTTTTAATTAGTGTCTTAATTAGTAATTAGTGCTTTAATTTGTGATTAGAGTCGCTAGTTTTGTTAATTGATATTTTGCAAGAGTCTAGATTAGTTTATTTTAGCATTACCGCTTTCCCTTGGGTTCGATCCTTTTCTTACCCTTACTACCCTTTTAGTTAGGTTGGTTTGAGTCTAGGTAAAGTTTTATAAATTTCTATTTGGCCTAGTTAATTTGCGGAATTAACGACACCGCATTTTAGCACGTCAAATTTGGCGTCGTTGCCGGGGAAGGCAATATAGCTAAAAATCCAATTGAAACTCTTGTTAGTGTCATACTTTGTTTAGATTGTTTTTCAAATATTTCTTTTTGTATTATTTGTAGGTTACTTGGTGTTGAAGTTACTAATTGTGTTGTTGAGTTGTTTTTAAAAGTTTATGCCTAGGTCACAAGAGGGACTTGGTGACCAAGACATTGACCCATCCTCAAGTAGCATATCCAATTGGTTATTTTCGAATCCCCTCTATATGAGACCCTTTTGGAGGGAGCCTAGTGAAGAGGAGTTGGAGAACAATATCTTTCAAGAACAACAAGAGCAAGTGTTTGAGTCACTTCCTAGGATACCATCCCCGTTGAACATCCTCTACCCTCCCAATATGGATGATAATAGAACGATTGGTGAGATCCGGGCAAGAAACTATGAGGAGCAACCGCTAAGTATCGCATACCCTCCCATGGGGGATGTAAATTTTGAGCTCAAAGGGTTCTTTGTCCATAACTTGCCTAGATTCCATGGAATGGTGGGGAATGATCCCAATAGGCACTTGGCCGAATTCCACATGATTTGCCAAGGGGCTATTCCCCAAGGAGTGACCGAAGACCAATTCAAGCTAAGGGCATTTCCGTTTTCTCTACAAGATGCCGCTAAGGAATGGCTCTTTTGTCTTCCGGCCCACTCTGTTACCACTTGGGTGGGTTTGAAGAAGAAGTTCCTTGAGAAATATTACCCGGATTCTAGACACAACAATTCAAAGAAGCTCATCACTACCATTGAGCAAGATATGGGGGAAACCCTTTATGACTATTGGGAGCGTTTCAAAAGCCTTGTAGCTAGATGCCCATATAATGGGATGTCGGGGGACGATTTATTGACGGCCTTCAATGAAGCGTTGTGTCAAAACGACCAAAGGATGATCATTGCCGCCACCGGAGGTGGAATTGATACACTTAATGTGGCCGAGGCCAACAACATTATTGAGAAGTTGGCGATGAACACAAGAAGCTACGGGAGGAAGAATGAAAGGGGAGGAAGCTCTAGAAATGTATCTTCCATGGAAGATCCTTATGCCTCTCAAAATCACAAAATCATGCAAGAGATGGGTGAACTCAAAAGCATGGTGTCCAACTTGGTTGTCAACAAAAGTAGCTCATTTTCTCAACACCCCGAACAACTTGAATGTTCATATTGTGGAGGTGACCATGCTACCAATACATGTTACATCATGATTGAGCAAGGAGCCACTATGGAGAGCGTCAATGTTATGGGGTATGGAAATTATAATTCTAGAAACCCAAGTGGTGGAGGAATGTACAACCAAGTGGGAAACCGTGATCTTTTGGGGTGGGGAGGAGACAAGTCAAAGAGTTTCGAAAATGGTCAATTCAATCACTTGAGAGCCCAAAATCCAACCCAAAACCGAAACTCTAATTTCAACAAAAATCCCCAAAGAAATTTCAACAACCCAAGACCCAACAACTCAAATTTTCCAAGTAATTCTCAATCCCAAAGACAACCAAACCAAGGTCCCATTCAAGGGAATTCTTCTTCTCAAGGGAACTTGAGTGACATCTTGCAAACACTCCTTGCCAATCAAGAGAAGGATAGGGAGGAGGCAAGGAGGGATAGAGAGGAAGCAAGGAAGGATAGGGAGGCTAACAACCTTCGGGTGAGCAACTTGGAAACCCAACTATCCCAAATGGCCTCAAATATGTCAAAATCCCAAGCCTCAAGCTCCACGAGATTCCCATCTCAAACCATTCCCCCACCAAGGGAAAATGCTAGTGCCATGACCTTGAGGGGAGGCAAAGAGTTGGAAGTAAACCCCCTTGGGAGAGGCAAGGAAAAGATGAAGAATCTAGAGATGGAAACCTTGGAGATTGAGGACCAAGGAGAATTGGTGGTTGGTCATGAAGAGATATCAAAGAATGAGAAAGGGGCATCCACAAGCAAGGACCCCAAGGGCGACACTTCAAGGAAGGGCAAGGACACTATTGAAGATGATGAAGTGGAGGAGTACATACCGGAAGTCCCATTTCCTAGTGCTTTGATAAGCACAAGGAAGTATGCGAAGGAGAATGACTTATATGAGACTTTCCGGAAATGTGAGGTAAACATTCCTCTTCTTAACTTGTTGAATAGTGTCCCTAGGTATGCAAAGTTCTTGAAAGAACTTTGTACACCTAGGAGAAATCCTAAGAAGGGAACCCATAAGGTTAGGGTGAGTGAACATGTGTCGGCAATTTTCAAGCAAAATTTACCGAAGAAATGTGGAGACCCGGGCATGTTCACCATCCCTTGCACTATTGGAGGAAAAAGTTTTAAACGTGCCATGCTAGACCTTGGGGCTTCTATAAACGTCATGCCCTTATCTATTTATGAGACCCTAGGCTTAGGACCTTTGTCTAAGACCGGGGTAGTCATTCAATTAGCCGATAGGTCTAGTGTTTATCCCAAGGGCATGGTAGAGGATGTGCTAGTGGAAGTTGATAATCTTGTCTTCCCGGCGGATTTCTACGCCTTAGATATGGAATCTAGCTCTAGTGCCACCCCTCTACTTCTTGGTAGGCCGTTTATGAAAACTTCAAAAACCAAGATCGATGTTTCAAACGGGTGCTTGACTATGGAGTTTGAAAGGAAAAGATTAACTTACAATATATATGACTCCATGCGGCACCCGAGTGACCATCAATCTTGTTTCTTCTTGGATATCTTTGAGCCGTTAGTGAATCAAATGTATAAACTTTGTGATAGAGACCCACTCGAAGTAGCTTTAACTAACCACATGGAAGAGGAAGGTTTGCGTTTGTTGTTGGCCGTTGATGTGCAGGAATGTCTTGAAAACTTGGAAAGGGAAGAGCCCCTAGAAACATATGAAGAACTCAACATAATAGAAATGCTGAAAACAAGGCAAACCCTTGCAGGACGCAGCCTGCGTCGTAGGACGCAGCCTGCGTCGCACGACGCAGCCTGCGTCACTGGACGCAGCCTGCGTCCTGAACTGGCGAACCTGTCCGAGTTGTTTGCCTTGAGTATTCCACTCCACAAGCCCCTCCCTTCCATAATCCAGCCCCCGAAGGTCGAGTTGAAGACCCTCCCAAGCCATTTGAAGTACATCTTTCTAGGGGACAAGAACACCCTACCACTTATCATTTCAAGCACACTCACCGAGGACCAAGAAGACAAATTGGTATCACTACTTCAAAAGCATAAGGAAACATTTGGGTGGAGCATAGCGGACCTAAAAGGGATAAGCCCGGTGACTTGCATGCACAAGATACGACTTGAAGTGGATGCCAAACCGGTCCGACAACCCCAAAGGAGGCTCAATCCACCCATGGCGGAGGTAGTGCAAGAAGAGGTAATTAAGCTATTGCAAATGGGTATCATTTTCCCTATTTCCGACTCTCGTTGGGTTAGCCCAACTCAAGTCGTACCCAAAAAGGGAGGAGTGACGGTAGTCAAGAATGCACAAGGAGACTTGGTCTCCACCCGACCACAAACCGGTTGGAGGGTGTGTATTGACTACCGCCGCTTGAATGCGGTTACATTGAAAGACCATTTCCCGCTACCATTTATTGATCAAATGTTAGAAAGACTAGCGGGAAAAGCTTTCTATTGTTTCCTTGACGGGTACTCGGGGTATTTTCAAATCCCAATCGCACCCGAGGACCAAGTCAAGACCACATTCACATGCCCATTCGGTACATTTGCTTATCGTCGTATGCCCTTTGGTTTGTGTAATGCACCGGGAACTTTTCAACGGTGCATGTTGAGTATTTTCTCCGGCTATGTAGAAAGGATCATAGAAGTATTCATGGACGATTTCACCGTCCATGGGGACTCCTATGATGCATGTCTAAAACACCTTGCTCTTGTTTTAGAGCGATGCCAAGAGTCCCATCTCATTTTAAACTCCGAAAAATGTCATTTTATGGTGACTAGTGGCATCGTTTTAGGACATGTAGTGTCGGAAAGGGGGGTTGAGGTGGATAAGGCTAAGGTTGACATCATCAAAACTTTACCTTATCCCTCTAACACCCGAGACATTAGGTCTTTTCTCGGACATGCCGGTTTCTACCGGAGGTTTATTAAGGATTTTTCCAAGACTGCTAACCCCTTATGTAAGCTTTTGCACAAAGAAGCGGAGTTTGTTTTTGATGACTCATGTAGGAAAGCATTCGATGACTTGAAGGAGAGATTGATCACCGCACCAATTATTCAAGCACCACGATGGGACCTTCCATTTGAAATCATGACCGATGCAAGTGACTATGCATTGGGAGTGGTTTTGGGTCAAAAGAGTGACAAGGGACCCCATGTGATCCAATATGCTTCTACTCTCTTGAATGATGCTCAAAAGAACTATTCTACGACGGCCTACCACCCATAAACAAACGGGCAAGCCAAACTCTCCAACAGTGAAATAAAAGGAATCCTTGAAAAGACGGTTAATCCGGATAGAAAGGATTGGAGCAAGAGGCTAGTTGATGCGTTGTGGGCATATAGGACCGCTTTTAAAACCCCCATTGGCATGTCCCCATTCCGTCTCATCTATGGCAAGGCTTGCCACCTCCCCGTGGAGGTTGAGCACAAAGCCTATTGGGCTATCAAATCTTTCAACCAAAACCAAGATGAGAGCGGTATGCACCGAAAGCTTCAATTACAAGAACTTGAAGAAATTCGCCAAGATGCTTATGAGAACTCTTCCATCTACAAGGAGAAAACAAGGAAGATGGCATGATGGGATGATAAACCGTCGAGTTTTCAAGGAGGGTGATAAAGTTCTTGTGTTCCAAAACCGGTTTAAGCTCTTTCCGGGCAAGTTGAGGTCAAGATGGTTTGGACCTTACACCGTCAAGAAAGTGTTTACCCATGGAGCTATTGAAGTGGAGGGGCCCGGGGATGGAAAGCTCCTCAAGGTGAATGGCCACCGTCTCAAACACTACTTCCAAGGATGTGCCCGGGAGGGGGAAGAAGAGGTCTTGCTTGAAGACCCCGTTTATGAAGGTTGAAAAGCTTGAAATAGCTAAGTCGAGCCATCGACTCTAAATAAACGGCAAATCATGTACATACTCTATCCTTGTGAATATTTCTTTAAAGTTTCATTGTTAATTCTTAGTATTTGAGTTGTTTTCAAGTAGTTAGACATTGCATCAAACAAAATTTTTTGAAGTTACTAACGGTTTTGTGAAGTTTTGCGAGTTTTCGGCCGCCTCAGGATGCGTGCCATGGATAAAAAGTTCGGGAATCGATGGAATTTGGATATTGGAGGTTATCATGGACCATTGGAGTGAAAATGCACGTATGGAGGTGTTTGGAACACTTAGCAAAAATTTTGCTAAGTGCAAAAGGCAAGAAGAACCGGCAGTGAAGGACGCAGCCTGCGTCATATGACGCAGCCTGCGTCGTCACGACGCAGCCTGCGTCGAAAGCAGATTTCAGCTTTTGTTCTATCTTTTGCCCGAGTTCTTCATAACACCAAAAGCTAATCTTCTTCTTGCATTTTTCAAGAAAAACACACCAAACCCAACCCCAATCCCTCAAAAATCTCTCTTTCTCCCTCAAATCTTCCAAAACTTTCATCAAATTCATCAAATTCTTCTTCCTAATCATTATTCTACCTTCAATCACCCCAAAATCAATCTCAATCACTCACAATCTCAGAAAATCCTTTTTGAAAACCTAGAATTTTTTTTCCTCAAATTCGAATTTTAGGAACTTTTTTAGGGTTTTTAAGGTTGTTTGTCGGATTCCCTACCTATTCTAATCATCAAGGAGCTTGAATCTTGTAGAATAGCAAAGGTATAACTTCATACTCAACTTTTCCATTGTTCTTCAAGTTTTTGCTCGAATTAGGCTAGAATTAGTCTTAGGTTGAGTTTCCCCTTGCCCTTGATTGATTGTGTAGTTAGGATTGGACAAAATTTTCTGAGTGAGGTAAAGAAATTCAACAAACACTAAGTTCTTGAGGTGTAGAAATTGTTGCACACCAAGTGTTTGTTGAATTGCTTGAGTGAAAAATCTTTCGAGTGATTGCTGGTTGTTTGTTGTAGTGTGTTGCTTGTTAAATTTTGCAGAAATGGCACCCAAGATCTCCAAATTGTTTGGCAAAGGGAAAAATAAGAGGGCCGCGGTGAGTGAGCCCGACACCGAGGTGGAAGCGGTGTTCATGGGCTATGAAAGGTTGAATGCTCAATATAAGAGAATTTGGGATAAGCTAACACACAACCTCTCGTAGCCACAAAATTCTTTTGCCCAAACACCCTCCATGCCTTAGGCATGTTCAACTTGACAAGGGACATGCTAGCTAAAGTAGGGCTAGAGGCTTATCTCGAGCCGGACTCCTGGGATCACACCTATAGGATATTCGCATACGAGTTTCTAGCAACCTTGTCGGAGTTGGATGTGCCCGAAGGTGAGGAAAAAGCCTACCGATTCCGTTTGAACCAAACTTGGCATAATGCCCCCACTTTCGAAATCCGTCAAATCCTGAAAATCACCAAACAACCCGAAGACATTAGGTGCCCCAAGGGAAGAATGCATACAATGTGGGTTAACATTACAAATTACCACGACCCATCTAAAGATGCCAAACTTTCAGCCATCACCCACCCCGTACTCCGCCTAATCACAAGATTCCTTACCACCATCTTCAACTTCGCGGGAGAACCCACCAAAGTGCCGGAGAGCATCCGGCTATGTTTGTGGGCTATGCTTCCGGAGGGGGTAGGGATCCCGGATTGGGCCGATTTGTTTTTGAGGGCTTGCATTAAACATAGGCAAAAATCTACCAAAGCAAGCATCCATCTTGGGGGGGGTGATTTCTTTCTTGGTGAGGCACTATGAGGGGGGCATTGGTGATGAACAAGAGGTGAACCTTTGTAGGGGATTGGCGAGATACAACCGACTTGGGCTCGAGGAGGTTCACATGTTTAAGACTAGCAGAGAGCAACCCTTGAAAGGGTTTTGGTTGGGGAGTGACGGGCTTAGCTACATGAAGATGCCTCGACCTCCAAACAACCCCTTGCCTAAGGGACCCACAGCATTGGATTTTTTATGTCCTAGGGAGGAGAGTTTGGGGGAGAGTAATGAGGAAGCGGAGGAAGAGGAAGTGCCTTTGAGGCAAAGAAGGAGGGTAAGGAGAGAGGGAGGTGAGGGAAGTGAGCGGGTGAGCGAGGAGATCGAGATCCTCGCAGTTGAGCAAGGACCTTCCCAAACCACAAATTATCAACAACAACAACAACAACAACAACAACAACCACCACCACCACCTTTCCATTTCCAATCATCATTCCAAAGCCACCAAGACACCGACACCCCCATGTTTGATGCGGAGGGTCATTCTAGCATCCTTATGGAGCCATGGCAACAACAAATGGCTACCTATTTTGCTAGCACCAACGACGTTTTGAAGCATATTAGTGGGAGGGTGGACGATTCAAACACTTGGCAACAACATCAAGGAAGTAGGCTTGAGACATTGGATGATTGGCACAAGGTAGTGGAGGAGAGAGAGATTGAGAGCGGAGGCCGAGAGAGCTCAAAGAGAGGAATGGAGGAGGATGGTAGAAGGGCAAGAGGAAGCCCGCCTTTGGAGAGAACAACAAGAAAAGAGATGGCGGAAACAAAATGAAATGTGGACAACCCAAAATGCTTGGAGGGAGCCAGCTACGAGCCATTTTCACGTTCAAAATGAGCGCCACCACACCTATCTTCAAGACTCCTATGAAGATGCGGTGGCACAAGAGGACGTCTATGGCTTGGCTAGCTCACTCTTTGGGATGTCCATCCAACAAAACCCGGGCTACCCAACTCCATACACTCAAGAGGTCCTTGATGAAGGCATGGAACGAAGAAGAAGAATTAGAGAAGCAAGGGAGAGGAGGAGAAACCGAGGAGGTGCCTCGGGTTCTTCTCATTTCAACAATTGATGAGGTAACCCATTTTCTTTTCTCCTACAATGAGGACATTGTATGTTCTAAGTGTGGGGGAGAAGATTGTATATAGTTATTTTGTTTTGATGCCTTTTATTGTGTTTGTTTTTTGTATTTTGAAAAGAAAAAAAAAATTTGAAAATCCCGGCTAGGTGAAAACCCACAAGGGTGGGCACCTAGGCAAAAATTGGGAAGGTGGCCGAGGACGGGATGAAAACCCGAAAGGGCATTTCGGGCAAAATGAAAAATTGAGTTGCGAGCCACCAATGAGAGGAAAGGAAAAGCTAAGGTGAAAACCCGAAAGGGCACCTTAGGCAAAATGAGGGATTTTCAAGAAAAAAAATGAAAAAAATGAAAAATGAAAAAAATTTGAGCATAATACTTTCTATGATGAGGATTTTGGAGGCATAAGAAGGGAGTGATAAGGAGGGAATTGGAAGGAGGCTAGCTTAGGACTTCCTTTATTTTTATTTTGAGTCACAAATTTGGTTCCAAATTGGTGGATTTCTCTTGGTCGTTGCTTGGTTGTGCAAATTGTGTAGTTTGGGGCCAACCAAGTAACCATGCATTACACTAGTGAAGTAATAAGGGGGTGGTATAAGTAGTGGAGTTGCATGGAGTTTGGTGATGAAGGCCATCTCGCTATGCCTTGGGATAAGGCAAAGATGGTCATACTACATTCATGGGAGCTATAAGAAGGGAGGAATTTTGTGAATTGAGTCGGAGTTGGTGGTGTGTCGAGTCTTGTTTTGAGGGAGTTATAAGTAGGAAGAGGTAAGGGAAGAGTGTTAAAACAACCTTGAGTCAAAACTTTTTTTTTTCTTTTGTTTTAATAGGTGGTTGTGTTTTGAGGGAGATATAAGAAGGCAGTGGTGAGGGAAGAGAGGTCATTGTCTCCGCATGCTATGTTTGGACTTGTGTTTGCCTTGTCAATCTTGAGTGTTACACGGGACGAGTAAAAGTCCAAGTGTGGGGGTATTTGACAACACCAATTTATGTCGTGTCTAGTAGTATTTTTTAGAGTCTTTCGTTTTACTTTTTACGGGTCATTAGCTTTGTTTTATGTTAATTTTAGTTTTTGTAATAATGTTTGTATTTAGTATTTTAAGTCAATTTTGAGAGTCAAAACCCAAAAGTCAATGAAAGTCAAACCCGAAACCCGAGACCCAAAAACCCGGAAATTGGAGTGGGCTAGCAATGAATCACCAAGGCATGAAGACCAAACCCAATGGGTCAATGGAAGTCAAGGCGAGGCCAAAAGTCCATGGGTCAACGAAAGTCAAGAAGGAAAAGCAAGGGAAAATAGGGTTGTACACGACGAAGCCTGCGTCATCTCGACGCAGCCTGCGTCGTAGGACGCAGCCTGCGTCCTTTCTCAGCACGGGATTTCTTCATTTCTCCGTCTTGTCTTTTGGAAGCCAACCTTTCAAGGCCCCTAGGTTTGCGGACCAAGGGTATATAAGAAGAAAACTGAAGAGAGAGAAGGGAGTCAAGCATACAACATTGAACATCATATTTTTCCTTATAAATTCTCTACTTTGTTCTTCAACTTTGTCTTTTGTAATTTGGTTTTATTTAGAAATTGGTTGTAATATGAAGACTATGGGTAGCTAATCCTTTCATTACTTGGTGTAATTTGAACAAGTTCACACCTTTAGCATTGTATGACTCTATAATCCTCTTCTTCTTTATTTAATGCAATTTGTTTATGTTAATCTTTTATGTTGAGTGAATGAATGGATGGTTTGACTAGCTTGACATTTTGTTTACTTGATAAATGCTTGTTCTTGGTAGGAATTGTCACCCTATGCTTGAATGTGTGAAGTAGACTTGAAAGGTTTCATCTTTGGTTTAAAATTTTGAGTCTTTTGAGAAATAAATTGTATGTTGTGTGATTTTTACATGGTTTAATGTTGAATTACATAATTCTAGCTTAATCCTTTGGTTGAATGCTTAAAGCTTACTCCTTTGTTTATGCTTATGTTTTAATAAGTGTTGATTAAGTTGTAAAGAGTCAATTTTGGGTGGTTTAATTCATGTTGACTATTCTTAGGAGATGGTATTAGATAAATGAGAAGAAAGGTAGAAAGGAGTCATCTTTGCTAATTGTTGTGTTACTTGGGATAGTTACACTAAGTATTTTCTCTCATATTTGGTTAATTGCATTGAAGGTGTTTGTGCAAGTGCCTAAACTAGAATCTCATATTTCATGTTAACTCATCTTTTTACCCAAATTCCCCCATTTATGTTTTCCTACATGTTTTCCATTGTGAATATCATAGTTTGTAATTAATTTAAGTCTTTGTTTTAATTAGTGTCTTAATTAGTAATTAGTGCTTTAATTTGTGATTAGAGTCGCTAGTTTTGTTAATTGATATTTTGCAAGAGTCTAGATTAGTTTATTTTAGCATTACCGCTTTCCCTTGGGTTCGATCCTTTTCTTACCCTTACTACCCTTTTATTTAGGTTGGTTTGAGTCTAGGTAAAGTTTTATAAATTTCTATTTGGCCTAGTTAATTTGCGGAATTAACGACACCGCATTTTAGCACGTCAGGCACCCCCAAGAAAGAATAGCCCTTGTAATACACTCCTCTTGACGCTGTCGCCTAACAACAGTCCTACACTTAAGATTACTCCTAGGAACGAAGGTTTTAAGCAGACAAAGACGCAACACAAGCAAACAAACCCAGCAGGAGAGGACACCAGGAGAGTCAGCCCTATCATCCAAGACCCCCTTCAAAACCCAAGCAAACCCAAGACGACACATAGGAGGAATAGATTTCACGGTGTGAAGGTCCAAAAGAAAAGAAATGATCAAGCGAAGACACAGACCACTGAACAAGCCCAACCCCATCATCAGATGAAAGAACCGATTGAGATGAAGTCGAAGGTCTAGGGATACCGTGAATAATAAAGTTGACGATGCCATCACCACAATTTAGAGGTGCAACAAAATCACCCCGACCATGCCGACACCTAGAGCAAAAGGTATGGGTTTTAAAAAGCACTCCCCACACAACCAAAGCCTCATCCGCTTCAAAGTAATCTCGGCATTAGAGAAAACCGTCAAACTATCAGTAAGAGTTTGACGCGTAAGCCCCATATCACCATCATTACAATGTCGATCCTGAAAATGCCTTTGCCAGACGGCTTTAGTAAGTCCCAGACCAAAACCGTCCGGACAGTCATGAACACTCGTAAAAGGACAATGGAACCGAACCAAAACAGGCATGGTGCAATACGCTCAACAACAAGCAAACCACTAATCACTTGCAAGTCACGTGCATGTGCATGACAATTCAAGAAAAGAAAACATAAAAAAAAAAAACAAAGATGAAAAAGGAAACCCTAAACTCACGATAACCACACGAACCAGGCATGCCTGACGGCACTGACAACGACACCAACAACCACACAAACCGGCATCATCACTATACCAGACACGGCAACACCACACCGGACTTGGCTACACGTAGGTTTAGGCACCACACACCGGCCACGGATCGGCAAACACGAAACGCACAACGCGTCACAAAGACCAATCATAACAGTCGGCAGGAACGTCGTTGGCCGGCGGCTGTAAAGACGGCTGCAGTGCCTCTCCCTCTCCCTCTCCCTCTTCAAACGCACAACATCCGCCTCCCCTCTCCCTCAAAACTACAGGCACAACCACGGCCAACCCCTCCCTCAAAAATCAGCGGCCGCCAACGACCGGCGACGTGAGGTCTGGTAGTCGTTTGGCGGTGATGGCAGCCCTAGATACGAAAGCCCTAGATCAATTGCCACTAACGACAATCGCACCACAGCCAGCGAAAAACACCAAACGCTACCTCACCTAACTCTCCCTAGGAAAACACAAAACCAGCACCGACCCCACCACAGCCGGCGACTTGAGGTCTGGATGGCCTGGTGGAAACGGTGGCCGGTATGGCAGCAACGCCAGCCGCAGCAACAAGCCAAGGAAACAGTGGCCGGTATTATTATTATTTTTTTTATTTTTTAATTTTTTTAAGTATAAGATGCGCGCAGCTTTCATTTAAATAAATTGAAAAGTTTACATGAAGTTGGTGGAAAGCCGAGACACAATCTGGGCCCCCACTCCCTTGGCTACAGCAAAGCTAAGTCTAGTAAAAATATAAGCGGCCACCCGAGCCCCTGCATCCTGAGATACCGAGAATTTCTGGATCCGCTTAAGCAAGTCAACAGCATCAGAACCCAACTCCCCAAGCGAAGAGAAAGAGAACGGTTTGAAACCATATCCAGCAGTCGCACACAAATCCCTATACTTAGCACATTTGCGCTGAGCAGCATCAGCGACAACCCGTCCCGGCACAAAATCAGTCATCCCAGTCTGTGTCAAGGGAGAGGACCCTGTAAAATAAACACACACATCACGTCCACTGTCCCTGGAATAGAGCAGCAAATCCGCAGGACGAAGAAAGCCGCCATGTCCGTCAACTAAACCGATATCCACTTCCCTGCCCGTAGAAATACCAGACCTATAGCAAATGTCGAATAAGGTGTCACGGACGAGGTTATGCCGATGCTTAACACCCACAGTTCCAGTACAAGAAACAGCGTGGTCCCCATAAATATCATCGGCAAAAACCCGAGAGCAAGCAGGACAAGGCCTAGTTACCAGGAATAAAGGAACACCCAGACGATATCGCAGTACACTACGGTAAGTCCTCCCGTTCATAGTCTGACCCAACCTAGAGATAGGAACCGCAAGCAACCAATCAAAGGAGTGAGCACCAAGCTGAGACTTCCACAACGCAATCTGACGCGGTCTCAAAGAGTAAATAGATTCTGCAGTAGCAGCAATCCTCGCAAAATATATATCTCCCATTTTTTTCATAAGTTTAGGGGCAGCGATTTCACTAGGATCACGTAAAAAAGCAGAACCTGTAGTCTCCGAAAACACCCGCAAGGCATCATCAAAAGTAGGACCAGCATCCACAATACTAGAAGGCCGTAGTAGCTTAGCCTGCAAATCGGCAAACTACAAACGGGACGCCAAAAAATCATAGTGCGGAAAGTGGAAAGTGGAAACACCGAGCCCACCAAGATGAAAACGGAAAGTGGAAAGGCGCCACTGCCAATCCCCAACACCAGGCCCAGACGCGGTGACAATGTGTTTCAAGATAGAACGAAGTGCTGCATCAAAACGAAGATGGACAGACCCAAAGACTCTCGGCGAACATGTACGGAGGGTAAAGTAGAGCTTATATATACCCGTACAAGCTCTAAGCAGAAGCAACTCACATCGCGGGTCCTCAATCCTAGCAACTAAATCCATAAGCTCGATGGTCTTAGTCACTCTCTTCGCCACAAGCTCACTGCCAAAACTAGGGCAACTACTGAAAGGCTCACCCAAAACAGAGACACCACGCAAAGGTCGAGCAATGGAAGGAGGGAAAACACCAGGAAGTCGACTCCCGTGATCCTCAGTAGACCAAAAAACCTCAGTCTTAGCGATATTAAGATGGAGACCAAAATGAGGACCATCTACCATAATCAAATCCAATACCTTCCCCACCTCCAAAGTATCCCCAACAATGGTGCCATCATGCAAGTACCAAGCTTGCAAACTCAAATCAAAGGAGTCACCAAGGGATGAAAAACCAAAGCGAAAAGCAAGGGGCCCAAAGGATCACCCTGGTGGATTCCTTGACAAGACCACAAACAATGTTCCCCATAAAAAAGACGGGAAGGACTAGAGTAACAGAACTCCACCCAACGGGAAAGAATCAGGCAACGACGGCGAACTTCCAGAAGCATGGTTACACGATCAACAAGGTTGAAAACATTCTGGAAATCAACCAGAAACATAAAAAGCCCCACATCCCCACCACGAGCCTCAATGAATCGATTCAAGTCATGCAAGACAGCCCCTCCTCCACCAGGCACCCCAACCCCAAACTGAAGACCAGCAAAATAAGAACACAAAGAAGGACCAACCAAACAAGCACCTACCTTAGAAACAAGACGTCTTCAGACGGTGTCAACAGCAATAGGACGAACACCACCACCAAGTTTAACAAGCAGCGTGAGCGGAGCGCTGGCAATGTACTCACCAAGAGCTAGTGGACATCTACCCTCAAGAAAAAGATTGACCACCCTAGTAATAGAAGCGATCAGATCATCAGAGATAGCAACATCAGCGCCACTCAAGCAGTCCTTAAGGTGTTGGGCACGAAACCCATCCCTCCCACAAGAAGTGCCACGCGGGAAACTACGATCATATCCAAAACCACAGCCGAAGAGGCAATAAGAGAATGATGATCCACGGGCAAATGAGGCAATGAAGGAGATGGGGCGACCGGGTGCTTCTCTCGCAAAGCCGCAAGAGTGGCATCAGAGTAGGGGGGACGCCAGAGGAAGAAAGCACCCTAACAGCAGCATTATAGTGGCCATCACAAATCTTCCGCCGACATTGGCGGAGGTTAAGCTCACTCAAATCAAGATCCTCCTCTACATGTAACGAGGGAGGAACCTCATCCAAACACTCCCGTAAAAGTTGCAAACCACCTCCCGGCACCCCTCAGGCGAGAATAGCCCTGGTAATACTCTCCTCCTGACGTTGTCGCCTAACAGCAGTCCTACACTCAAGTTTACTCCTTGGAGCGAAGGTCTTAAGTAGACAAAGAGGCAACACAAGCATACAAACCCAGTAGGAGAGGTCACCAGGAGAGTCAGCCACATCGTCCAAGACCCCCTTCAAAACCCGAGCAAACCTAAGCCGACACTTAGGAGGAATAGATTTAACGGTTCGAAGGCCCAAAGATAATAAACAATCAAGCGAAGACACAGACCACTGAACAGGCTCAACCGCATCATAAGAAGAAAGAACCGAGGGAGATGGAGACGGAGGTCTTAGGATAGCATGAATAATAAAGGTAATGATACTATCGCCATAATCCGGAGGCGCAACAATATCACCCCGACTATGTCGACACCTAGAGCGAAAGGTATGGGTTCTAAAACACTCCCCACACAACCAAAGCCCCATCCGCTTCAAAGTAATCTCGGCATTAGAGAAAACCGTTAGACTATCAGTAAGAGTTTGACGCGTCAGACCCATAGCACCATCAATGCAATGTTGATCTTGAAAATGCTTTTGCCAGGCGGCATTAGTAAGGCCCCTACCATGACCATCCGGACACTCATGAATATTCGAAAAAGGACAATGAAAACGTACTAAAAACCGGCATGTCAAATTAAAAAGAGCCACGTGCATGAAAAGGAAGCTAAAAAAAGAAGAAAACACACAAACCCTACTGGCGAATTCGCAAGGCCACCAAGACACCACCAACAGCGTAGGCTGACCGTGGGAGGGTCATACCGGAAAAGACAAGCGATGACAACCACACACATGCAACCTACAGGTGACTGACGAAAACGGCGACGGAGGCGAAACCAATCCACGACAAGGCATATAGTGAAACGAACACCACCAGCAACACCAAGGGCGCCGCCATAACCAGCGGAACCTCCCCAGATGCCCACGACCCTAAAACAAACAAAGAAAACCCTAAACAATACCACGATCAGACAATATCATAAACCCTAAACAAAAAAAGAAAACCACCGGCAACGTCAGGCCCTAGGGAACCACCACAAGGCACGACAGACTCTTAGGGAACCACCCAAAAGCACGTCCCCCCGACGAGGCCACTCGACGTGTGTAGCGGCAGCAACGTCCAACGGGAGCGATCATGTCCTTTTCGTAAACCCAGTGCAATAAAAGCGAACCCTAACAACCACCAATGACCGGCGAACGGTTTTTGTTGATTGGGGATGGTCAGCCTCGGACAATGGCCGACGACAGAGCAGGCACTCCTCCCTCCCTCACGACGACGCAACAATCGCCCTCCTTCACGCTCTCTTTCAAATTTTATTATTATTATTATTATTGTTGTTGTTGTTGTTGTTGTTGTTGTTGTTGTTGTTGTTGTTGTTGTTGTTGTTGTTGTTGTTGTTGTTGTTGTTGTTGTTGTTGTTGTTGTTGTTGTTGAAAGAAAGGTATACTCACTTATATTCATCCATAAAGGGAATAAAAATGAGAAAATCTCTTACAAACAAAATCCACCAAATACCAGCATAGAAAAAAAAAGGAACTAAACTAAGGAGTTACATTGATCCAATTTTGCAAATGAAAATTATTACTGTTATGGAGCCTAAGCTTCAAAGTACTTTGTAACCTTCTAGCAACATGTTCAGGAAGAGTAGGATGAGAACTAAAAATCCTATTATTCCTCTCCTCCCAGATAGCATAAACCATTCCAGGAACACAGCAACACGCCAGAGTATGTTTCCATGCACGAATAGAACGTCGTGATAGTTTGTACAACCCATTCTTCAAATCAACATCAGAGGTAAGACCAGATACACCCTGCCACAAGAGCATGGCTTGTTTAAGCTGCTGAGAAAAATAACACCTGAAGAAAAGGTGCATGTGTGTCTCCATAGCTCCCTGACATAAACAACACCAGTTGACCAAAGTATAACCTCGAGCAGTGATTTTATCTATGTTAGGAAGCTGATGTTGGACAGCCTGTATAGTACAAATCCTATGTTTGGACAGAATAATGGGGGACTTAAGCGAAATATTCCAACCTAGCAAGGTTTTCTGAGTTCTAAAAGTATTATACGCCATCCTAACTCGAAAAACACCATTCTGGACACAAGATTTAAGCATAGCAGAAGCATTATTCTGTGACCCATCAATAGATGGGTTATATATCCTTGACTTTGATGATATCCTTCCAACTTTCACCATGATAAGGTTTACTCTTTGATGTCCATATCGAATGACCATTCAAATCATAGTAAAAATTCCACATATCCCAAATACCCTCCCTGCCAAGAGTGAGATACCAAACTCACTTACTCATAAGAGCCTTGTTCCAGCTCAGTAGTTCCTTTACATTAAACCCTCCCTCCTGCCAAGGTGCACAAATAGAAGACCAACACTTAAAGACCATCTTTCTCTGACCAGAGGGAATTCCCCAGTAGTAGTCTTTACACAACTTATTGACCATCTTAATGACATACTTAGGCAGGAGCAGCGCAGAGCACCAGTAGCTCTCAAGACCAAACACAACAGCATTAATAAGCTGTAGTTTACCAACATAAGAAAGAAAATTACCTAACCAATGATTATTATTATTATTATTATTATTATTATTCTTATTATTATTATTATTATTATTATTATTATTATTATTATTATTATTATTATTATTGTTTTTTTTTATTATTATTATAAGATGCGTGCAGCTTTCATTAAAATAAAAAGAAAAGTTTACATGAAGTTAGTGGGGAGCCGAGAGACAAGATGGGCCCCCACACCCTTAGCTACAGCAAAGCTAAGTCTAGTAAAAATAAAAGCAGCCACCCGAGCCCCAGCATCCTGAGATACCGCGATTTTCTGGATCCGCTTGAACAACACAACAACATTCGAGCCCAGCTCTCCAAGCAAAGAGAAAACAAGGGTAGGAAACCATAGCCAGCAGCCGCGCATAAATCCCCATACTTAACACATTTGCGCTGAGCAGCATCAGCGACAACCCGTCCCGGCACAAAATCGGACATCCCAGTCTCAGCCAAAGGGGAAGACCCTGTTAAATCAACACACACATCACGCCCTCTGTCCCAGGAATAAAGTAGCAAATCCTCAGGACGAAGAGATCCGCCATGCCCGTCAACCAAACCGATATCAACCTCCTTGCCCGTGGAAATACCGGACCTATAGCAGATGTCGAACAAGGTGTCACGAACGAGTTTATGCCGATGCTTAATCCCCACAGTACCAGTACAAGAATAAGCATGGTCCCCGTACACATCATCAACAAAAACCCGAGAGCAAGCAGGACAAAGCCTAGATACCGTGAATAACGGGACACCCAATCGATACCCCACCACAATACGGTAAGTCCTCCTGTTCATAGTCTGACCCAACCCAGACATAGGAACCGCACGCAACCAATCAGAGGAGAGGGCACCCTGCTGAGACTTCCAGAGCGCAAGCTGATGCGGTGTCAAAGTGAAAACAGATTCTGAAGAAGTAGCAACCGTCGCGAAATATATATCTGCCAATTTCTTCATAAGTTTAGGGGCAGCGATTTCACTAGGATCACGTAAAAAATCAGAACATGTAAGCTCCGAAAACACCTGCAAGGCATCATCAAAAGTAGGACCAGCAGCTACAATACCAGAAGGCCGTAGGAGCGTAGCCTGCAAAACTTCAGACTGCAAACGGGAAGCCAGAAAAGCATAGTGTAAAACATCCCCCGCAGCATAAACACCGAGCCCAGCCAACTAAAAAGGGATAGTGGCAAAACGTCACTGCCAATCCCCAAAACCAGGCCCAGCCGCGGTGACAATACGTTCCAAGCTAGAACGAAGTGCTGCATCAAAGCGAAGATGGACAGACCCAAAGACTTTCATGGAGCAAGTACGAAGAGAAAAATAGAGCTTAGAAATACCAGTACAAGCTCGAAGCAGAAGCAACTCACATTGCAGGTCCTCAATCCTCGCGACTAAGTCCATAAGCTCAATGGCCTTAGTCACTCGCCTCGCCACAAGATCACAGCCAAAAATAGGACAACCATTGACAGGTCCACCCAAAACAGAAACACCCGCAAGGGCCGAGCAATAGTAGGGGGGAAAACACCGGGAAGGCGACTGCGAGGATCCTTAATCAAGAGGCCTAAGGGATCACCCTGCTAAACACCTTGACAAGAACAATAGCAATGTTCCTCATAATAAAGACAGGCATGGCTAGAGTAACAAAACTCCACCCAACGAGAAAGAATCGGACAACGTCTGAGGACTTTCTGTAGCATAGTCACACGATCAACAAGGTTGAAAGCATTTCGGAAATCAACTAGCAACATAGACAGTCCTACATCACCACCACGAGCCTCAATGAGTCGATTCAACGCATACAAGATAGCCTCTCCTCCACCGGACACCCCGACCCCAAACTGAAGGCCAGCAAAATAAGTAGACAAAGAAGGACCAACCAAACAAGCACCAACCTTAAAGACAAGACGTCACCAGACACTGCCAACAACGATAGGACGAACACCCCCGCCTGCTTTAACAAGCGGCGTAAGCGGAGCGTTGACAATGTACTCATCAAGGGCTACAGGGCACCGGCCCTCCAAAAAAAAATTAACCACCCTAGTAACAGATGCGATCAAATTATCAAAGTCAGCCACAGTAGCACCACTCAAACAGTCCATAAGGTGTTGGGCACGAAGCCCATCCCTCCCGCAAGAAGTGCCACGCGGGAAACCACGAATCATATCCAATACCACTGCCGAAGAGGCAACAAGAGAATGATGATCCACAGGCAAAGGAGACAATGAAGGAGATTGGGCGACAGGATGCTTCTCTCGCAAAGCACCAATAGTGGTATCAGTGTAGGGAGCGACGCCAAAGGAAGAAAGCACCCTAACAGCAGCAGTATAATGACCATCACAAATCTTCCGCCGACACTGGCGGAGGTTAAGCTTACTCAAATCCATATCCTCCTCCACACAAAACGAAGGAGGAACCTTAGCCAAATACTCCTACAAAAGTTGCAAACCCCCTCCAGGAAGATTACTCCTAGGAACGAAGGTGTTAAGAACACAAAGAGGCAACACAAGCAAACGAACCCAGCAGGAGAGGTCACCAGGAGAGTCAGCCACATCATCCAAGACCCCCTTCAAAACCCGAGCAAACCCAAGACAACACATAGGAGGAATAGATTTCACGGTGCGAAGGTCCAAAGAAAATAAATGATCAAGCAAAGACACGGACCACTGAACAAGCTCAACCCCATCATCAGATAAAAGAACCGATTGAGATGGAGCCAATGGTCTAGGGATACCGTGAATAATAAAGCTTACGATGTCATCACCACAATTTAGAGGGGCAACAAAATCACCCCGACCATGCCGACACCTAGATCGAAAGGTATGGGTTTAAAAAGCACTCCCCACACAACCAAAGCCTCATTCGCTTCAAAGTAATCTCGGCATTAAAGAAAACCGTCAGACTATCAGTAAGAGTTTGACGCGTAAGCCCTATAGCACCAACATTACAATGTCGATCCTGAAAATGCTTTTTCCAGACAGCCTTAGTAAGGCCCCTACAAAAACCGTCCGAACAACCATGAATACTCGTAAAAGGACAATGGAACCGAACCAAAACAGGCATGGTGCAATACGTGCAACAACAAGCAAACCACTAATCACATGCAAGCCACGTGCATGTGCATAGCAAATCAGGAAAAGAAAACAACAAAACAAGGATGAAAAAGGAAACCCTAAACTAACCAGGGATGCCCGACGGCACCGGCAACAACACCCACAACCGGTATCACCACCACGACACCGCCCAAGGCTGACCAACCGCCACAGCAGCCGCACCACAGCACAACACCACCACAACAGCAGCACAGGCCGACACAAGAAGCGCAGATGGCAAAAACAAGCCGCGGCACCGAAGCCAAAAGCGAACAAACCCCATCCCTCTCTATGCAGAAAGTTTGGACGTCGACCGGCAGTAGAAAATGGCCAAGGACGCAAGAAGGCGGCACAACACCGCACGACGACGCCACAAAAGAAGGAAACAAACAGAAGGAAAAGAAAAAGAAAGCCCTACCCCTCCGGCGTCACACACCCCGTCTGGTGAAACAGGGTGGCACTGAAAAGGAGGGCCACAAACGACACCGCAGTCCTACGCCTTCGGAGAAAAGTAGCAGAGCACAGTAACGACGGCCGCATAAGCAAGCAATCGCACGAAAAACCCTACTCTCTGTCTCACCCTCTCTAAACGCTCTTGCGGGGAACGAAGGGCCAGGTGGGGACGGTGGCCGGTGAAGCAGCAAGCCAGCCGCAGCAGAAAGCCCTAATCGCCCTAACGCTCTCCTCTCTCTAACGCTCACCTTAATATTATTATTATTATTATTATTATTATTATTATTATTATTATTATTATTATTATTATTATTATTATTATTATTATTATTATTATTATTATTATTATTATTATATTATTATTATAAGGATGCGCACAGCTTTCAATGATAGAATATTAAAATTTTACATGAAATTGGTGGGAAGTCGAGCCCCCTTAGAAACAACAAAACTAAGTCTCGTAAAAATATAAGCGGCCACCCGAGCCCCTGCATCTTGAGATACCGAGAATGTATGGATCCGCTTGAGCAAACCAACAGCATCCGAACCCAGCTCCCCAAGCGAAGAGAAAGAGAAGGGAAAGAAACGATAACCAGTTGTCGCGCACAAATCCCCATACTTAGCACACTTACATTGAGCAGCATTAGCGACAACCCGTCCAAGCACAAAATCGGTCATCCCAGTCTGAGTCAAGGGGGAAGACCCTGTCAAATAAACACACACATCACGTCCTCTGTCCTAGAAATAAAGCAGCAAATCCGCAGGACGAAGAGATCCAACATGGCCGTCAACCAAACCGATATCCACCTACATACCCGTAGATATACCATACGTATAGCAGATGTCGAATAAGGTGTCACGAACGAGGTTATGCCGATACTTAACACCCACATTACCAGTACAAGAAACAACGTGGTCCCCATAAACATCATCAGCAAAAATTCGAGAGCAAGCAGGACAACGCCTAGATATTGTGAATAACAGAACACCCAATCGATACCCCAGCACACTACGGTAAGTCCTCCCGTTCATAGTCTGGCCCAACCCAGAGATAGGAACCGCATGCAACCAATTAGAGGAGTGGACACCCTGCTGAGACTTCCACAACGCAAGCTGACGTGGTGTCAAAATTAAAACAGATTCTGAAGTAGCAGCAATCGTCGCAAATTATTATTATTATTATTATTATTTTATTATAAGATGTACGCATCTTTCATTAAAATAAAATGAAAAGTTTACAAGAAGTTGGTGGGGAGCCAAGAGACAATCTGGGCCCCCACCCCCTTAGCTACAGCAAAGCTAAGTCTAGTAAAAACAATTTGCAATTTACAAGAGATTAGTTGCCAACTGATTTGCTATCGACCCCACTCCTTTTCCAATAGCTAAACTAGTCCTAGTAAACATTGTTGGAATAGGTGTACTCCACAATAGTGCGCCACATAATAAATCTCATTAAGGAATATAATTGGGATATTTATTGAATATATATATATATATGATTAATCAGTCGATTAAAGTAAATTAATAACGGTTGGCTGACTAAAGTTTGACGTTATTGTCGTATGACGACGGTGATCAACTGATCCCTTTCGGTCACACCTATAGGATGAAACCCAAATAGTAACTAATTATTTGTATATGATATAGTTGATTAGTCCATTACATATATTTGATATATATATACGAGAGTTAATAGTTAGAAATTGAGTTAGGTACTCAAATTCGATTAGGTTTATTTTTCAATTATGCGATAATTGACTAATAAATTTATATCTTATTTTAATATGATTAAATAAGATCTAGTTTAGTAATTAATCGTTAATTTACTAAATTAGTTGAGGTTTTACATATATTTTGAGGTAGAGCTAATTAGTTAATTATATTTACTAGGAGTTGTAAAATAAGTTAACTAAGCATTGTGGGAACCATTATATATTGATATAATGGTAAAATATCACTTAAATGTTAAGTACATATTATTTATTTATTTGTGTCATAAAATTGTTATATGATCAAATTAACACTTAATTATATAAGATAATTAAGCATATAATTAATAATTATTTGTGGGACAAATATCAAAAATCAAAATGGACCATATAAGGCCACATGAGGCCGGTCAAGTAGTAGTGGAGGGTGATGATGGTTGCTCTTGTTCATGCTCACAAGTCACATGTGATTATGACATGAATAGTATATCAAAAATCATTTCACTCAACACTACACTCCACAACTTTGCATGTGAATTAAAATAAGCAAAATAAGTGCCTTCTGAGGCCTATATGGACCGGCCACAGTGCTTATAAAAGAGCACTATGGTTGTTCATTTTGTGTTGTTCATTCTTGCTTGTTTGCTTTATCTCACTAAAATCCTCTCATCTCTCTTAAACTCTCATATAATAATATTCACTAAGTATTACTAAAGTAGTAATATATTCTAATATTAGTGTAACTTTTCTTATTATCTAGTTAGTAATAAGTTAAGTTTATTTGGGTTAATCTTGGGTGCAATTTAAAGGAGATCTTCTAGTTTGAAGATTTTTGGAGGATCATCCATATTATTGCTCAAAAACAACAAGAAGGAGTATTTGTTGTGCCCATATCATTTCCATTTCAATGTGAGGAAATTTCTTCTTTTATATAATGTCTTTATTTTTGCATGCATGTTACATAGATCATTAAACACTAACTTAACAAGTAATTTAGTAACTAATTAGAGGAGTCTAATTAAGGTCTATGGACTTTCATGTGGTATCAGAGCTAGCTTGTAGCATGCATGTTCATTCTGGACATTTTTTATTAAAGTTATAAGATAACTAATAAATCAAAAATTTGAGTTAAAATATGATTTGGACGAAAATTTTTGGTGCATGTATACCTACTGACCTCAAAATATTTGTGGTCAAATTTCGTGATTTTAGGGATTAATTTGCTATTTATTTCGATTTTTGGCTTTTAAACCGAGTTAATATGCATGTTTGATGTTAAAAATTAACTAACTAAAAATAGTTGCATGTTGATTCTGGCCTTGAATGTTTTATATGATCTCACATTCATGTCTTACATATTGTATGTTCTAGATATTTATGTTCTATTGGAGGTATTTATGTTCTAGATATTGCAAAAGAGGTCTATCATGTAGAAAACAAGAAGCTCAAAACAGGTGAACCTAATCAATCATACCGTTGGCTTGTCGTTTAGGGCACATAAACGAACGACGCATAAAGAGACTTTTTTCATCTAAAGTACTCAAACCATTCGATTACGAATCTTATGGTGTATGTGAATCTTGTCTTCTAGGCAAGATGACTCGTGCTCCTTTTACGGGAAAAGGGACACGAATCTTGTCTTCTGGGCCTTATACATACGGATGTGTGTGGTCCAATGATTATCCAAGCTAGAGGTTGTTATCACTACTTCATTACTTTTACCGACGACTTAAGTAGATATGGATATGTCTACTTGATGAGGCACAAAAGTGATGCTTTTGAAAAATTCAAGGAATTTCAACATGAAGTAGAAAACCAATTGAATAAAAAGATTAAAGCCCTACAATCCGATCGTGGTGGTGAATACTTGAACAATGAATTTGATTCACACCTAAAAGATTGTGGTATAGTATCACAATGGACTCCTCCTGGCACACCTCAATTAAATGGTGTGTCCGAAAGGAGAAATCGAACTTTATTAGATATGGTTCGATCTATGATGAGTCTAACAGAGCTTCCTGATTATTTTTGGGGTTTCGCTATCTTATCTGCAATTTTTTCACTAAATCGAAGCCCGACTAAAGCGGCAAACAAGACTCCATATGAGATATGGACAGGGAAATTCCCTTATTTGTCGTTTATGAGAATTTGGGGATGCGAGGCATTTGTTAAGAATAAGTCTGACGATAAACTCGCACCCAAATCCGACAAATGTCTATTTGTAGGATATCCAAGGGAAATACGTGCCTATTACTTCTACAATAAACACGAGGACAAAGTGTTTGTGTCGCGTGATGCAGTCTTTCTAGAAAATGATTTTATTTCTAAAAGACAGAGTGAGAGAAAATTTGAACTTGATGAAGTCCAAGAGCCACAAACCAAAAAGGACGTAAAGGAAAACGAGGAAAATGTTCCCTCTTTGCCTGACACGGTCATAATTCCTTCGGAACCTAGGAGGTCAAGCAGAATTAGTCATCAACCTGATAGATACCTTGGTATTATAGAGGAAGGTGGTGACTATAATGTGTTACTTTTTGAAAGTAACGAACCTACTACCTACAAAGCAGCCATTTCTAGTCCCGACTCAAAGTTATGGCTAGGAGCCATGCGATCCGAAATGGATTCTATGTACGACAATCAAGTATGGGTCTTGGTTGATTTACCTAAGGAGGTAAGACCTCTTCAGTGTAAGTGGATCTATAAGATCAAAAGTGGCATAGATAAACATAATGATGTTTACAAAGCTAGATTGGTGGAAAAAGGTTTCACCCAAGTTCATGGTCTTCACTATGACGAAACCTTCGCCCCTGTCGCCATGCTTCGATCCATAAGGATTATCTTAGCGGTTGCCGCATTTCATAATTATGAGATTTGGCAAATGGATGTTAAAACCGCCTTCTTGAATGGGATTCTAGAAGAGGAAGTGTACATGACACAACCTGAAGGTTTTGTGGATCCATCAAACCCTAAGAAGGTATGCAAACTTAAGAGACCCATCTATGGTCTTAAACAAGCATCCAGGAGTTGGAATCATCGTTTCGATCATGTAATTAAACAAAATGGTTTCACTCGAAGTGTCGAGGAACCATGTTTATACATGAAGTTTAGTGGGAGTAAAGTAACTTTTCTATTCTTGTATGTAGATGACATACTACTCATTACTACTCATTAGGAATGATATTCCAATGCTCACTTCTGTGAAGGAGTGGCTAGGGATTCATTTCCAAATGAAAGACTTAGGAGAGGCCCAACGCATCTTAGGTATCCGGATCTATAGGGATAGATCCAAAAGGATACTAGCATTAAGTCAAGAAACTTGTATTGATAAAATTCTTGATCGGTTCAACATGAAAGACTCTAAGAAAGGCTTTCTTCCTATGGGAAGTGGGATCACTTTGAGCAAGTCAGGGTGCCCTACCAAACCCGAGGAGATTGAACCCAAGAAATTGATCCCTTACGCATCCGCTGTTGGATCAATCATGTATGCTATGATGTGCACTCGTCCTGATGTTGCATATGCTTTGAGCATGACAAGTCGTTACCAAGCAAATCCAGGTGAGAGTCACTGGATAGCCGTAAAGAACATCCTTAAGTACTTGAGAAGGACCAAGAATTCGTTCTTAGTGTTTGAAGGTGAGACTGAGTTACGTGTAAAGGGTTACACAGACGCCAGTTTCCAAACAGATAGGGATGACATGAAATGTGTCAGATAAGTGGGAGATTGTTGGAGTAGGTGTCCTGCACAATAGTGCGCCACATAATAAATCTCATTAAGGAATATAATTGGGATATTTATTGACTATATATATGATTAGTCAGTTGGTTAACGTAAATCAATAACGGTTGGCTGACTAGAGTTTGACGTTATTGTCGTATGACGGCGGTGATCAACTGATC
Organism: Heliosperma pusillum; assembly: GCA_022085475.1. NCBI lineage: Eukaryota > Viridiplantae > Streptophyta > Magnoliopsida > Caryophyllales > Caryophyllaceae > Heliosperma > Heliosperma pusillum. Next base: position 4,527 of record JAIUZE010011414.1, on the reverse strand, counting down.
CTTTTCGGTCACACCTATAGGATAAAACCCAATTAGTAACTAATTATTTGTATATGATACAGTTGATTAGTCCATTACATATATTTGATATATATACGAGAGTTAATAGTTAGAAATTGAGTTAGGAACTCAAATTCGATTAGGTTTATTTTTTAATTATGCGATAATTGACTAATAAATTTATATCTTATTTTAATATGATTAAATAAGATCTAGTTTAATAATTAATCATTAATTTACTAAACTAGTTGAGGTTTTACATATATTTTGAGGTAGAGCTAATTAGTTAATTATATTTACAAGGAGTTGTAAAATAAGTTAACTAAGCATTGTGGGAACCATTATATATTGATATAATGGTAAAATATCACTTAAATGTTAAGTACATATTATTTATTTATTTGTGTCATATAATTGTTATATGATCAAATTAACACTTAATTATAATATAATTAAGCATATGATTAATAAGTATTTGTGGGACAAATATCAAAAATCAAAATGGACCATATAAGGCCACATGTGGCCGGTCAAGTAGTAGTGGAGGGTAATGATGGTTGCTCTTGTTCATGCTCTCAAGTCACATGTGATTATGACATGAATAGTATACCAAAAATCATTTCACTCAAAACTACACTCCACAACTTTGAATGTGAATTAAAATAAACAAAATAAGTGTCTTGTGAGGCCTATATGGACCGGCCATAGTGCTTATAAAAGAGCACTATGGTTGTTCATTTTGTGTTGTTCATTCTTGTTTGTTTTCTTTATCTCACTAAAATCCTCTCATCTCTCTAAAACTCCCATATACTAATAATCAATGGCTCATGCCCTTGCGGCTAGAACCATAAAACTGTAAAACTTTTCCTTTACATCTGTCAAAAAAAAAGTATTACTAAAGTAGTAATATATTCTAATATTAGTGTAACTTTTCTTATTATCTAGTTAGTAATAAGTTAAGTTTATTTGGGGTAATCTTGGGTGCAATTTAAAGGAGATCTTCTAGTTTGAAGATTCTTGGAGGATCATCCATATTATAGCTCAAGAACAACAAGAAGAAGTTCTTGTTGTGCCCATATCATTTCCATTTCAATGTGAGGAAATTTCTTCTTTTATATAATGTCTTTATTTTTGCATGCATGTTACATAGATCATTAAACACTAAATTAACAAGTAATTTAGTAACTAATTAGAGGAGTCTAATTAAGGTCTATGGACTTTCATGAGCAGCGACACGTGCTGCAGCATCCTGGGACACGGATAATTTATGAATCCGCTTGAGCAAGACAATACCATCCGTCTCTAACTCCTTTAACGACGAGAATGAGAAAGGTAAGAATCCATAGCTAATCATCGTACAAAAACCCTGATACTTGGCGCATTTGCGCAGAGCAGCATCAACCACCACACGTTCTGGGATTAAGTTAGTCATCTCGGGCTGTGTCAAGGAGAAGCCCCACTCAGACCACACACACACTCATTTCCTGGGGACTAAAGTTGGTTTTTAAAAGCTGCAGCAAATGTGTTCTCCATTTGAAATTGGAGAATTCAATGAGAATGAAATTACAGCTTGGAACTTTCTCTTCTATGTAAATGGATTTGGCTGCTCTCCCTTTCAAGTTCTAGTAAATGGATTCATTGGCACAATCACTATGTGCTCAAGAACCATGATATTTGGCATATTGAGCAAAGGGAGAATTTCTCTATTAGCCTTAAGGAAATTATTGTTGTTAAGTATATAATTATTCTGTAAGTTGGTTATGTTCATAATGCTAAAAATATGTTGCAGAGGTGGGTGGTAGGGCATAAATTCAACATGAAAGTTGTTTATGGCTATTTTAGAGATGCTCTAGTTGCTGGTAACTCGACAAAAGCCATTACTCATTCAAAAATAATTCCTAGTCACAAGATTATATGTTCTCTGGCAGTCAAAAATCACTTGGCTACCTTAGATAATCTAAAGAAAGAGGGTTTTAATTTGTTAATAGATGTTATCTCTGTGAGGCATATGTGGAAAACCATGAACACTCATTCTTTAAGTGCACTTTTTCTTAACGGATTTGTGACAGTCTACTACAATGGATACAAATTGACAGGAAAGTGGAAAGTCTAATAGATGAACTGAATAAAGTTGGAACAATAAGGGTAAATCTAATTGGGAGAAGACCTGGTATAAGTACATTTACTATAGTCAAATTGTAACTACAAGAAAAAGTTGTATTAGCGACGGATATTAAATCCGTAGCAAAAACATACTTGCGACGGCTTTTGCGACGGGTATTACATTTTGCGACGGACTTGCGACAGATTTTCCGTCGCAGTAATTTTTCACATATGGCGCCCAACTTTTTACATGGCGGGAACCTCTGCGACGGATAATCCGTCGCTAATCAGTAATTGCGACGGATTGTCCGTCGCAAGATTAAAAGTTTGACCAAAAGTTTGACCAAAAAAGGTGGCACGTGGGCCTGCTTCTGCGACGGATTTGTGACGGATATTCCGTCGCAGAGTCTATTATATGACCTGCGAAGTCGCCATTTCTTTCTTTTATCAAAATCGAAATCAATCAAAAAATCCCAAAATCCCTCACTCCGACGACGACGACGACCATTATGACGACAACTCCCCACTAAATCCTTCCCTCCTCTCTCTCCCAGGTCTCTCTCTCCCTCTCTTTCTCCTCTTTTTTTTGTTTTCCTGTCTTCTTCTCCGGCCGGCGCCCCACCCACCGGACCACCTGCCCCTCCTTTTCCCCTTCCCCTTCTTCCCCTTTTCCCTTTCCCCTTCCCCCTGTCCTTCCCCCTTTCACCTGCCCCCTGTCCTTTCCCCTTTCCCCTGCCCAGATCCGGCCGGCTCCCTCCCCTCTGCCGCTGCCGGACCGACGTGGCTCTTACTATACCGCTGCCGTCCCACGCCCTGCCCCTAATTAACTCAGTTTAATTATTATATAAAGTTAATTAGTTTAATTATTATTAAGTTTAAGTTTAAGTTTCTATTAAGTTAATTAGTTTAATTATAATTATTAATAAGTATAAGTTATATTGGTTTAAGTTAATTTTTTGTTTTGATTTAAGTTTAGTTATTATTAAGTATAAGTCCAAGTTTTTTTTTTTGTTTAAGTTTAATTAGTGTGGTATATATGTTTATGTAACACCCGGAAATGTACCCTATTTTTCTAGTAGAAATATTTTACGAAATATTTTCAGCAAATTTAAGTTTTAATTTAGAATTTAATGTTTCGAGTCGAATTTAGAATTTCCGAGTTCGTATTTGGAATTTCCGCGAGATTCCATGAGAATCCCAGTCTTTGACTTTTCTTGACTTTGAACCGTCTTTGACTTTTCTTGACTTTTGAACCGTCTTTGACTTTTCTTGACTTTTGAACCGTCTTTGACTTTTCTTGACTTTTGAGTCGTCTTCGACTTTTCTTGACTTTTGAGTCGTCTTTGACTTTTCTTGACTTTTGAGTCGTCTTTGACTTTTCTTGACTCTTAAGTCGATTTTGACTTTCGTTGACTTTTCCGACTCACCCTTTACTTATACTCCGTCATACTCCTTAACCTATTTCATTAACACAAACACCAAAATCATTCCTTCTTCCTCATCAAACCACCAAAACCTAAACCCCTCTTTGATCCGATCTTATAATCATCATACCACATTCGTTTCTTGTCGGAATTCGCGTAAGTTCGTCTTATTCTTCCCCTCTTAGCTTCCTCTATCGGTATTGGTAATAAAATTACCGTCTTTCTCGCTTTTTAAATTATCCGTCTTTCTCAAGGTGAATGATATTCATCTTTTATTACCTAATTGTAGGTGGAGACTCTAGGAAGGCTTAGTAATCGGTTTTAAAGACGCGTAAAGAGTAACGGTTGAAGGGTTACTCGGTATCATTTAGTGTTTATATTATTTCTATGTTAGAATTCGTATTTTAATATGTAGTAGGTTAGGAAGCTGAGTTATGATGAGGATGTGTAGTTGTGATTGTTGATGATGATTATTGATTGTTGATAGTTGATAGAAGTTAAATATGAGAATTGGAAATGATAGAAATGGTGTTGTTGTTCTCGGGTGGACTCGTGCAGTTTCACTGCATTGACCCTTTTTCGTAGAATGATCATATCTCCCTCGTTACTTGCTTGTTTTGGGCTTGTGACCATTCGTTGGAACCATAAGAGGATAAGCTATCACCTCGACTTGGAATTTCTGCATTCCCATATCTAGAACTCTAGTTATGACCGTTTGAAGTGGACCCTTGTTTTAGTTAGTTTCCAAACTTGTGTTTTGTGTGTAGTTATGCTCCGAGCCGGGGTACCGGCCGCCTCCCTCCACACCGGCCTGGACAACGGCTGTATTTTTCTTATAAAATCTCTAAAACTCGTAATTCATATTAGTTCGCATGATTCGTTTATCGTATAATTTTACGTAGTGACTTATAATATTCATGTTTTGGATATATGATATTTCTTTCGCTTGTATCACATGTTTTGTGACGGTTTTTGGTATGCCCCCCTTTGAGTCGGTTTT